>JAXGGA010001201.1:0-164638 GCA_038373865.1 Uloborus plumipes | reverse complement strand
TATTTTTTTTTTTGGAATTTTTTATTTTTTTAGTTTGAGGTTTTTAATTTTTTAAATTTTTTTCCTTAATTTTTTTCCCCCCCTTCCCTTACCCAAAATCGGGAAAAAAAAAAACCCTTGAAAAAGCAGAAATGGAATCCTTTTTAAAAATTTTTTTTTTTTTAAAAAAATAGGAAACTGTTCAAAGGGGCATTGAATTGGGTGGGTTTTTCGATTTTCCCAATTTCAAATTTTTGCTTTGTTTTGGAAAAAAAAAAAACCCATGGGCATTTTACTTTTAAAAAAAAGAAAAAAAAAAAAAATAATTTAATAAAAAAAAGGGCCCCCCAAAAAAAGGGTCCCCCGCCAAATCAACCCCTTTTTCCCCTCAAAATTTTTACCCCCCCCCCCTTTAAAAAAATTTGAGGGAAAATTTGGAAACAAAAGGTAGTTGTTTCATATAGCCCATAAAAAATTAAAATTAAAAATTTTTTTGGGGGAAAAATACCAAAAGGGGGTTTTGAAGTTTTACAACGTTTGTAAAAAGTAAACCAAAAAGGGGGGGGTCAAAGCCCAAAACCTCAAAAATTGGAAAGACAAATTTTTTTCCCAAAAATGCCCTTTAAAAAAATTTTTTCAATTAGATGACCCCCCCCCTGAAAAAAAAAGGGGGCCATTTGGAAAGGCTTTTTAAAAGGGGGGCCCTTTTGGGAATGATATAAAACATGATTCGGTCTAAAAAGAATTTATTTCAATTAAATTTGAATTAAAATTTAAAATTTAAATTTCTCAAAATGCGCCGCCTCAATTTTTTTCAAATTTTTTTATAAAAATGCTTATACACTACTTAAATGGCTGTAAAAGTTTCAAGATGGGCTTACAATGGGTTCATGTTGAAAAAAATCATTGAATAAAGCAGTAATGGATCTACAGCACAATTTAGCATAATATAGCATGGGTTTTAGCATTAAAAAAAATATATATTTAAGGGATGAAATGGATTCAGAGTTTGATTAGCTAGTTAAATTTCAAGTAGCTGATTCTTAGAGTTTCTGTTGTCACGTCTTTTTTCTGAATTTTTCTAGGGGAATGGGGGGGGGGGGTGAGTGGGCCAGGGTGCAATGACTACAGACAATGTAAATACGCCCAAAAATAGCAAAAAATACCAATTTAAATGAAAATAGGTTGATTTCCCTATTCCAGAGGTAGCCCCCCCCCCCCTTTTCACCATTTATTTATCTATTTACCTGTTGTCATGTCTTTCATTTTGAGTTTTTCCGGGGAAATGGGGGTCCACTGCTATTGACTTAATGTAAATTCCAACCATAAACAGCAAAAACCGTACTCATTTAAATGGAAATAGGTCAAAATTTACCTACTCCAGGGATCCCCCCTCCCCCCCATTCTCTATCATTAGCTTTACGTTTTGGTGGGTGGTGCATACACAAATCGTGTGAGTTCCACTCTGACCTGCAAGTATACAATACTGTGGGCCGTGGTGGCCCGATCGGTAAGGCATCGGACTCGTGTCCGGAGGGACCCGGGTTCGAAACCCAGCCGATCAAAGATCCACCGCCTTGATTAATGGTGACTGGGAGGCGTTAAAAATGTCGTGGTCACAAAGTCCTCCAAGTGAAACGATACCTCTGGGGGTGCTGGGCCCTAGGGTTTGCTCGACCCTAGGTTCTGGTTCAAAATTAAGAACAGAGCGCTCTTCAGGGCCCTATCCCGGTTAAACCACGAAGCTGTGGTAGGTACGGGGGACCCTGGAGAGTGTGAAGTGAAGTATACAATACTTTGGTCTCAGTTCAACAATTTGCACAAAAGTATCTTAAAATTGTGATATTTATCTTTATAAGATCTACATCATAGATCTTATAATCTTCATAAGCCTCCATCAAGTAAGAGAATCAACCGTTTGAATGTTTTTATATCCCCCTTTTTTGTTCGAACAGATATGCAATCTTTCATTCCTAGTAATATTCTGCTAATTTCATCATTTTCACAGAACGCTTATGATTTCTGCAATGTTAGGAGGAAGACTTTTTCTTGGTTTTTGATTAGGGCTAGTCAGGATACCTTTATCTTGTAAGAGTCGTTTTGATTTTCTTAGCAGGTATTTAGGAGCATTGAGAATTCTGGCATTATTTTTCATATACAACATGACTTTGGCAAGCAGGTAAGTATCATTGAATGTTAACATTAGAAGAATCAGCAAATTTAGTTTTCAAATTATTTAAAACTGTTTCTTCAGCTTTTTGAGGCTCTCTCTCAGAATGTTTCAATATTAGTAAATAGTTTGCATTTCAATGCAGCATTGATCTTTTTCATGTTATTTGCTGAATAACCTGTTTTTTTTTATTTCCTTTTGTCGATTGAAGATTCTCCCAATTCTTGTAGTGACACATTTAATGTTTCAACAATTTCCAACTTAGGAGCAAAATTTGGATCACAACTTTCAGAACATAACTTTCTTCAATATTCTGGCCTGAGTCTTCATTTTTCTTTAAAAGAGACAATTCTTTTCTACAAGTATGGCAGATTTTGGCATTTTCTGGAATTCCACTCAAATATTCTGTCATCCAGTCTTCAACATTGTGTAATTTCTTTTTGTCTCTTACCTGTGGTTATTCTTTTTAAATGGATTAAAGCACTGTCCAGTAAAGTATCTTTGATCAGCCATAGTTTAAATTTTAAATAATATTTACATTTTACCCTAGATTTACAAACACTTAATACTTAGACAGCTTTTGACATTAATTTTAGTATATACAAAATAAAAGAATTTGAAACTAAAATTTCAATTTCCTTTGATTCACTTATGCACTAACAAAAACTCAGTAGTACCACTATCTCTTCAACCTACTCCAATAAGACAGACATCTGACTTAGGGGCTGATCAGAATTCACACTGAGCTTGAAACAAGGAAGATGGCGATTTACAAAATATATCTTGACACCTTACATCTGCCAAATGTGTCTTAATATATAGTTTTATTCCTTCTTGCTTGGTGAAACCTAATGGAACATTATCTAGATGTGGTAACAAATTTTTATTACATTTTTCAACCGTTTTGCAATCATGAGATCATCTTAATGACTACCGAATTACTTACAAGCATTTTAATTTTTTAATAGCAAGTTACCATTCAAATGATTGATAATTGGATTTAATATAGTTACATTTTTAAAAATGATGAGTAAGCATACATCAAGATGAATTTCCTTAGATTTATTTATATTAACACAATTAAAAATACGAAAAATTCCTAGAACAAAATATTTTTCTGTCTAAATTTTTCCATTAATTATTTCAAAGAATAAAATAATAACAGACTGAAAATATAAGATTACTAGATTTGCAAGCTATTACCTACATTTATGAGTACTCTTCAACATGCAGACCAGCCATTTAGGGAAGGGGGGGGGGGAATATTGAAATTAACCTATTTTCATTTAAATGAGTACGGTTTTTGCAGTTTTGGGGTGGAATTGTCATTAAGTCTGTAGTCGTTGCACCCCCCCCCCCCCCATTCCACTGGAAAATTCAAAATGAAAGAAATGACAACAGGTAAACAGATAAATTAATTATGATATTTGGCTCTCCCTGGAATAGGGATACCAACCTATTTTCATTTAAGTGGGTATAATTTTTGCTGGTTTTGGGTGGATTTACATTGTTTGTAGTCGTTGCCCCTGCCCTTCCCCTGGAAAAATTCAAAAAGAAAGACCTGACAACAGGTAAATAAATTAAATTAAATTAATTGCAAATAATATTGAAATCAGCTACTTGAAATTTAACTAGCTAATCAATCTGAATCCATTTCATCCCTTAAATATATATATTTTTTAGTGCTAAAACCATGCTATATTATGCTAAATTGTGCTGTAGATCCATTACTGCTTTATTCAATGATTTTTTTCAACATGAACCCATTGTAAGCCCATCTTGAAACTTTTACAGCCATTTAAGTAGTGTATAAGCATTTTTACAAAAAAATTTGAAAAAAATTGAGGCAGCGCATTTTGAGAAATTTAAATTTTAAATTTTAATTCAAATTTAATTAAAATAAATTCTTTTTAGACCGAATCATGTTGTATATCATTCAAAAGGCCCTTAAAAATGCTGTCAAATGGCACTTGTTTCAGGTCTCTATCTCAATTAGAAAAATTTTTAGGTCATTTTGAAAATTGTGTCTTTCACATGTTTTGACCCCTTTTTGTTACTTTTACAGCGCTGTATCTTCAAAACCACTTCGTATTTTTCAAAAAAAAATTTAGATTTTAACATGTCTATATGAACACTACCTCTGTACCAAATTTCATCAAAATCTGAGGGGGTGAGGTCTGAGCCCTGTGTTGAGTTGACACGGAATGACCCAGAAGTTAAAATTCAGCTTTTAAACACCTATAAGCAGCGGCTTATCTACCCGAAAATACAGTAATTTTTAGAAATTGACAATGTGAAATAATAATGGTAATAAGAAGTGAATTAAAATAACAAGTAGATTTTGATTTATAGAGGTTCCTGGTTCCTGCAAATGTGTGTCAAGTTAACAAGCTTTTTTCCCCATTTAAGTTAGCATTGGAAAACAACTGTTGTAGAAATAAATGTCTACTTACCGAGGTAGACGAGTTAATAGAGTTTAACTGAATCTGAAGAATTGCAATTTGGATTCCATTCTAACAATAGGGAAATTTAGAATTCCAGTTTTTTACGCTTAATTTTCAGCAGAAAGCAAATAAGTTCGTACAATAAAGTACAAAATGCAAAAAATGAAAAATTTGCAGACACTGGCCTTTACCTTCGCACAGCAAAATAAGTTAACATCATCTGAAATGTAACTAAGTTGCAAACTCAATATGTAAGGCACATATTGAGGATCAAACATAGCACTTGATTTACGAGACTCCTTCACAGCAATATATAATGCCACACAAAGTCGTCTCGATAGTTTTTTTATGCAATAGATTAAAAAAATTACATTTCACATACTTTGTTTATTACAATTTTGTAAATACAGGTTGTTCCAAATTTTAGGAAATTCCCTGCTTTTTGCAGATTTCAATCAACCTTTTAAAACTAATTTTCCTGAAACAAAGATATAAATAAATATACAGTGATGAATTAACGTCAAATATCACATATGAGACACTTTTGTTTCTTCCGAAGAACCAATGTCAAACAACGAATAAATGAAAACTTAAAATAGAAAAATTAAACAATAACTGATTTTTAAACACCTTACAGTTCTTGACGACCTATCTTATCCATTTAACATACAATCCTGGGACTGCTCAAGCGCAAGGGGTTAAAATTACAGAGTTTAACCCTACTAATGAGAGTTTGGATGTTATTGGAGTTACTGAGACATGGGCTACCAAAAATGATGATGATTTATTGTGTATTGCTGGGTATAATTTGTTTAAACAAGATAGAGTAGGTAAAAGAGGTAGTGGGGTTTTATTTTATGTTAGAGATACTTTAACTTGCAATGAATTGGCAATAAATGACAAACCTAATGACATTGACATGGTTTGGCTAGAACTGATGAGCGCCAAGGGCAAAAAACTACGTTTGGGTAACATTTATAGGCCACCAAGTCTAAGCCAAGGTCAAGATGAACAGATGTGTCGTATTATTAGAGATATGTCGAGTAAGGGACCGGTAATTATAATGGGGGATTTCAATTTTTCGGGCATTGATTGGAAAAATTCTTACCCTAATAATAGTAGAGAAGAAGAATTTCTAAAAGTAATTGGGGACTGCTTTTTAGATCAAGTTGTTTCTCAGGGAACACGGCAGGATGCTGTTTTGTATCTTGTTTTATGCAATGTTGAAGGTTCTGTTCAGGCATTATGTGTAGTGATGCAACAAATATTCGGCCCGTCCGCCGAATGTTCGGCTTCAGCCGAATACCTATTTTACTATTCTGCCATGGCCGAATACTGTGCAAAAAATGTACTTAATTTTCGCACTTTGAAAGTTTTATGTATTTTTAATTATTTTTATCATCTTTAATGGGTATTTTTTAATGAAATCTTGTTATACTATTGTGAAACTAAGGTTTCACATTCTCCGTTGACCTCCAGGCACTAATTTTAGTGTCAACTTAAACTGCGTGTACTATAAACCTTGACTATCTTAACACATAAAATAAATTTGTACAAAAAATCACATAGGATAAAGTGAAAAACAAAATACTTTTTCTTGCATATTACAAGGATTGGTATACTTATTTTACGAAATTAATTTTATACAAAAAAGATTTGAATCGATAAAAAATAAGCATAAATCATGCATAAAACAATGGTCAGTTCTTTCTTTATTAAAATAAAAAAAGGATAAAAATGGAATAGTATGATAGAAATATGCTTCTTTCCCGATCTTTTATTAAAAAAAAAATTGAATATGAGAATTTAAAATAAAAATAACATTTTTAATTTCCCTGCATAACATTTTAAAAATATTCTTTGTAATCTTTGCAATTTTGAAAATCATAATGCTAAGTTTTCTCTGTGCAAACAGATTATGATGGAGAAAACATTTTTAGGAGATAGGTCTCTTTTTTTTCCATTTTCCTAAAATTTTACCAGATTTGGAACATAAGTGTTTATTAAATTTGGTACATGCAATGAACATCGAGTTTTTAAATGCACTAGCTGGCCTATTAAAATAGGGTAGGAAATTAAATTCTCACAACTTAAAAGACAATTTTGTTTTTTCTAAAGAGGGTTTTAAGAAAGATAACAGTCAATTTTTCTTTTGGTGCGTACACTGATAAAAGCCTGGATTTAACTAAATATAATTATATTTTTGTGTTGGAAAAAATTCAGATACTAACATTTCTCATAGAGAAATATGGTTTGTTGCAGTTAATTTTGGTGTATGTAAACACTAAATAAAATACAATACAAAATTATGTGATACAATTCCATGCTGAATAGTTTCAGTTTACTTATTTTTTCCTCTTATTTATTTGTAAGAGCTTTATGAAATACTTTTTTGAAGCTTAAATATAGAGCTCTGATCTTTATGAACAATTGGTAAGGAAATACATTATTCTCTGGTCTTTTTTATAGTAGTTTTTTGGCCGAATATAGCCGAATAGTTTTGAAGTTTGAACTAATGTTGCCATTTTCAAAAAAAATTACTCCAAATAACTTTTAAAATCTTTAACAATGTATATTGAACTCACAATCATACAAAAGTATGCTTTAAATTTCATCTGTGCTTTGTTTATTAACAAAAACAAGTTAACTATTCGGCAGCCGAAAAGCCGAATATTCGGCCTTGATTATGGCCGAATATTCGGTATTCGGCCAAATCACTATTCGTTGCATCCCTAATTATGTGTAGGGGAGCATATTGGAGATAGTGACCACAACAGTATTAGGCTTGGGATTAAGTTTGATGTACACAAAGACAAAAATTTCAGGTTTGTACCTAATTTCAGAAATACTGATTTTGTCGCACTCAGGCAGAGTTTGAAAACGGTTTTTTCATCAGGTTTGGACTATAGCAATGTAAATCTGCAGTGGACAGAGTTTAAGGAAAAGCTAGCAAAAACAGTTGCGGATTATGTTCCTTTTAGGAGAAAAGGGGTGAACACTTAAATTTGGCCCATGCGGTTCACTGGGGAAACTAAGGACGCTCTAAACTGTAAGCAAGCTGCTTTTCGTCGGTTAAAAGAAACTGGTCACAGCGCAGATAGGCTACAGTATTGTGAGGCTAGGCGTAGTTTTAAGTATTTGGTACGGTGTCAGAAAAGAGAATTGGTACAAAGGCTGGCAGATGATATTGACAGGAATCCAAAGGAGTTTTTTGCATACGCAAATTCTGGGAAAGTTCGAAATAGTCAAATTGGGCCACTGGTAGATGAGCATGGAAATTTAATTCAGAATGATGGGGATATTGCTAATGTTCTAAACGACTTTTTTTCCAGTGTTTTTAACGATAACTGTATCTCAACAGTTGATACAAGCAAGACACAAGCTACTACACAGCTTGAGGACTTTGTATTTTCCAGGGAAGATGTATTACTTGTATTTGATGTAAAACCACGAACAAGTAAATTAGCTGAAGCAGGATTTGGATCATATTACTAAATATGCAGACAAGTGGGGTATGGCAGTTAATGTTGGGAAATGTCAAGTGCTGCATTTAGGTCATGCAAATAAGCATACAAGCTATTATTTACAGTACAGATGAGTTCGGGCTCACTTTTGAAGGCCCGAGCCCGCCTGAGTCCAAGAACTTTTAATCCGAGCCCGCCCGAGCCCGAGTGTATCAAAACATCAATATATTTTAATTTCCACTTGGGATGCACTGCAATATGGTATATCGCAATAGCAAATATATATTATAAGTGGGTGCTATCTTTTTGAATTATTATTATTATTATTTTAATTTTTCATATGCAGCAATTATCAATTGAACCAACCCAGCAGATTGCTTGCTTTCCGATGTGCGGAAGCTGAGAAACAATGTATGGGAGAGGGAGATAAGGTGATAGATGTCATTTCTCTGAAACTCTTCCTGAACAAGCAATTCTGCCATTAAGAAAAACTGTTCTCACGCTCTTTAAGTACCCCAATATTTTATTCCGTGAACGTTGTATTTGTATAAAAACTGACTATCTTAATATGAGATCGATCCCGAGCCCGAAAGCTGCTGGAAGTTAAAGGGCCCGAGTCCGTCTCGGGTTAGGGCTCGGGCAGAGCCCAACTCATCTCTAATTTACAGGGTTCAGTCATTAGTAAGGCAGATAATGTTATGGATCTAGGTGTCTTAATAAATCAGGACTTCAAGTTCAACCAACAGTGCAGCATAGCTAGTAACAAAGCCAATAGGATGCTTGGGTTTATTAATAGATCTATTTCAAACAAATCTAAAAAGGTTCTTCTGCCTCTATATAGAAGTTTGGTAAGACCTCATTTGGAGTATGCTGTTCAGTTTTGGTCTTCTTATTTCAAGAAAGATATTAATGCACTAGAAAGGGTACAAAGAATGGCTACAAGGTTAGAAAACGGATTTTCTAATCTAGACTATGATTCCAGATTTAGAATGCTTAATATGTATAGTCTTGAGCAAAGGAGAACCAGAGGGGACATGATTCAGTTATTTAAATTTATTAAAATGAATGATGTTGCAGGGTTGGATTTTTTCACGGAAAGCAGGACAAGGGGACATTGTTTTAAGCTGTTTAAACCTCAGGCTAACCTGGAAATTCCAAAAAAATTACTACTTTAGCAGGGTAGTGGGAACTTGGAACAGTTTACCGGAAGAGGCGGTAAGGAGCAATGGAGTAGATAGCTTTAAGAGGTCCATTGATCTTCATTGAGATCTTTAATTTGACTAGGACCAGCCCAGTTGGGCCCAGAGCCTGCTGCTGGTCGTCGCATTTGTATTTGTATTTATTCATATCTCGCAGTTTTCAAGTTCTACTAAAATTTATGCAGCTAGTATAAATTATTCAGTAAAAACTAAAACTTATTAAAGTGAAGTAACTCATACATTTATTGCATTCTTTTGATACACGGTAAAACTTTCATATTTTACTAAAATCCATGGCAATGGAACTTTTTTTATTGGCTCCAAAATTAAGACGGCAGCAAGTGAAGTCCCAAGTTTCAATGCGATTTTCAAAAAATTCTGTGCATTATAAAAAATCACAGCAAAACCAAAAACAAAAGGTAATACACGGTTCATACTCAAATTAAGTAAAAAACTTGAAGGAGAAAAATTAGGTTTTGAATAACAATCTTTGCAATGCCAAAATTGGTACTTCGAAACTTTTTTATATGGACATACATGGATTGTATGTCCATGGACCCATTGTATATGGATCATATACAAACATGATCACTTAATGCAGAATTTCCCAAAGTGTGATGTCGAAATCAGGAGAGCAAAAAAAAAAAAAACAGAATTTAACTCCCAGACGTTTAACCCGGGAGAAAGCGCGCCTTTCATTCAAACACGGAAGCGCGCGCGGGGTCTGGACGGACCCCGAGCACCAAAAGTAGTTAAATCTACTTTTTCAGTAATATTTCAAGTTAGAATGCTTATTAATAAAAAATTAAAGATTTTCTATATTTTTTAATTCAGCAAATCTCTTGAATACAATAAAAAAATATTTAAATTACGAACCTGGGGCAATTTAACATCTCTATTTCTAATCTTCTTTATCGATGCAAGATTTACATAGGTTCAGTGTATGTTCTTTGCACAAAAACTGGTTACATTTTAAGCAAGCAGTAGATGATTTTTTGTCCTTATTACGCGGGCAAATATAGCAACGTCCTTTGGAATTTACTGCTGTTTTTGTTTTCTTAGATGTAGGGTCATCTTTGCTGCAAACGTTCAAGCATCTCTTACGGCAGTCTTGGGGAAGTCCCACTTGTCTTGAACGTCTTTCGATGTTAGGTTTTATTAGATGTAGAGCCAAATCTTTCAGGAACAATCTTCTGCTTCTGTACTGGAGGGGTGGTTTTTGTGTTGATAATAATATTATCCTTGCATTTATGGCCGCAATATTGAGCATGGGATAAAATATCACCATCGGCCACCTGTTAGTAATTCGGGCAGTGGAATAGTTAGCTTCCATCTCATCCACAACATCAACTGCACCTTTTGTTAAATTATAAAATGATATAATTTCTGGTTTCCGCTTGTCACCTGTTGATTCGTCAATTGCGTCATCGTTGTGCATTGAGGAAAGCAAAATGACACATTTCCCCTTTTTTGGAATGTAGGAAACAGCAGTTAAGTCTTTTTGAAAAGCAAAAACGGAAGAATTCACTTCTCTACCTTTTGCTACAGTGAATTCTGGAGGTATTTCTCTTTTATCTTTTCGAAGAGTTCCAACCAAAGTAATTTTTTCAGACAGAAGATGTTTTGCTAAGGGATAACTTGTATACCAATTGTCTGTAGTGAGATTTCTTCCTGTTTTATATAACGGTTGCATTAGTCTTGTAACAATATCCAAAGGTTTGTTACTTTTTTGGAATTGTCCTTCTGGTTGATTTCCAGCGTATATCTCCATATCAGAAGTGTAAAATGTTCGGGAATCTACTAAAGCAAAAATTTTGATCCCATATTTTGCTGGCTTGTTTGGTATATATTGTCGAAATCCGCAACGTCCTCGAAAGGGCAAAAGTTTTTCGTCAATCGTGACGTATTCACCTACGCAGTAGGAATCTCGGCAAAGTTTGACAAATGTTTCAAATATGTTTCTGATTGCCGCAAGTTTGTCTTCTTTTTGCCTTTCTTCTCTTGTATTGATGTTGTCAAACCTCAAGCATCTCAGAAGAAATAAAAATCGCTTATACGACATTGTAGCAGGAAACATTTCAATACAGTACCATCTGTAGCCCATAGGTCACGAACGTTCAGGTGCGATGATTTGTGCAAACCACTCAAATATAAAAGTCCAAACACCGCTCGAATTTCAATTTCATCTGTTTTTTTTGCATCTCGAGCTCTTGAATATTCTGGCGATATTTTTTGAATAAAAATGTTCGTGCTTAATATAATTTCGTTAATAATGTCTTTATTTATAAAAACATCCCAAGCCTCATTTGGTGTTTCAGCATTCTTTCCAGCCAGTCTGGGACCTGGGAGATGCGATATGATGTTTTTCGCACGGGTTCGACCATTTGTTTTAAATTTTTCTCTAGCCCATGATGTGCACTTATCTTTTCCAATGAAATCCTGATTGTGCAATATAAGCTCTTTTTCATCAGAATCATCATACAATTCTAATTCTGATTCTGAATCATGTTCACTCATAATTTCTAGATCAGAACAAATTTCGTTATCTGATAAAGCATCTTCTTCGCTTTCAACTTCATCTAAAAGTGCTCGAAGCCTCTCCATTTCTTTTTCGTAAGGAGTCGGCATGGTGGAGCGAAAAATGTGCGTCCACTTGCAGAGAGAAACAGCGATCAAATGACTCACGCGACAACGCGCGCGGGGTCCGGTCAGACCCCAAGAGGAGACAACCCCTTTGTTAAAGGAGAAATAATGCCCTCAAGAATTTTTGCCACCTGCTATGAGTAGAGGGGTGTGTAAAAGTAGACTATTGAAGAGAATGACCTTTCAAGGTCAGTGGATAAAAAGAAATTCCTCTTTCAAATTGCATGGGGTCCGTACGGACCCCGCGCGCTTTCTCTCGGGTTAAAAGCTGTTGTAGGTGTTTTCAGCATGGTACCCTACTAAATATTAGATTAATAAAAACGTAGTGTTTACGAACAAGAAAGTAATTTTTAAAGCATACGAAAATTTTGTGAGATTAAGTTCTTGAGGCTTTTTGTATATCAGTTTCTTTAAAAATTAAGTTCTATGTACCATTGATCTTACTATGAAATATCAATTCTGAAATATTAATTTTCATCAATACATACAAACTTATTTCATTGAAAATGGTTAGTGTACTGGTTTTTGGGGCACTTGGGAGCTAAGTTTCTCGCTATGAAGCGGCAATTATAAAAACAAGTCGATACTCACCAATAGGCTTAACTTAACACGTGTGCAAACACATTATTGAATACTTCACGCATATGTTCTTTTTTGCATCATGAAAAACAATTAGTCCCCTAGGAAAGGCATGAAGAAATCTTTTCAAATGTATGAATATGCACAGAGTTTAAATGGACCAAACATTTCAGACGTTACAAAACTGACAACAGACAATAAATTACAGGTTTGTGTGATGCTAAAGGGAGAAATTCATCTTCTAGATTCGTATGTGTGGTTGTTATTCGATTTGAAATTCGGTAGATATTCGTAGCTCTGATTCGCTAATCGAATTTCAGGCGTCTATATTGATTCAGTGATTGCTGTTTCATATGCTTTAATAAAATTTTAAAGATTTTTCTAATGTCTGTTGTATTACCTTTTATGCCAACAATTTCTGGCTTCCTTACTGGATAACCGAATAACAAATCTCAATTCTTAAATTATGTAACTTTGATAATTACTTAGAGGTTACTTGATAAAATTAAAAATTTCAGAGAATAGAAAAGTGAAGAAACCACTCTTTCGGTACAAATTTTTTTTTCAGAAGCCAACAGCTTCAACGTACATGAGGACTGCGTCCTGTGCGCTTTGCCTCCTGACAAACACAGGACAGATTTACACGGCACATAGTTGGGATTCGAATCCGTGACCACTTGCTTACTAGGAGAGTACTATACCTCTAGGCCCCCCTTCAGTACAGAATTCTTGCTTTTTTTATTGCTCGTTGTTTTTGGAGATATTAGGAGATTTAAATTATTAAATACTAAATATAAAACTGGCAACTGATATTTATTGATGAGAAAATGTTTTCCATAGCCTCCCTGGTTATTCGCCAAGTTGGCATTAATTCCTCCAATAATATCCTTTCCGCCAACCACAAAAGGTCCTTGCCTCTTCCCTAATCTGAATTTCCACTCCCTACTCCGCCCTTCTCACCCCCTTTACTGTTGCTCTCACATGACGTAAAAAAAGTAAATAGTAAATGCAAGTGCCATGCCTCTAATTGTTGCGAAAAATTAAAAGCCATGGTGGAAGTGCATGAAATTATAATAAGTTATAACAAAAACTGTTGTTCACATCTTTTCATAGCGTTATGGATTTGTTTGCATGTAATTTTGATGTCACGTGTATTGAAAAGTAAACAAACTTTTATGAAAGTATTTGAGAGAATGTGAATTATGTAACACAAAAATAATATCTTCTTAACCTTTTCGCATTCTGTAAGTCCATTTAAAATTCATCACATTTTGTTGTTTCTTTTCTTTTTTAATGATACTTGTTATGATTTCATTTGATATGAGAAATGTTAATTTCAACATGCTTGCTGTACAAATCCAGGTGGGATACCATATTCTTAATACTTCAAAAGATGAAAGGACTTAAGAATGATGAAAAGTCACCACAACAATTGTCGAGCATTATAAAATATCTGATGGCTAAGTAAAACCAAGAAAGTTTTATTTCTGACACACCATGTGTAATTTTATGGTTCTAATAAACTATCCTTTTATAATAAAAGGAAAGGTATGTGCCTCTGATCTATGACCAAGTTCCCGAAACAGAATTGTTCTAAGGAAGTTTCCATTTTGACAATTTCAAAATATAAATGAAAAGTTTCCGTAAAGCAACCAAAACTAAGATAAATTAAAACAAAAGAAAAAAAAATTGAAACATTGGATACCTTTCTGTCTGATGACAAAAGTACGCAATTATTTTTTATATATTTTTTAAGAAAGTCCATCTTTCTTACACCTGTTCGCATTTGGTCCTTAGTGAACAAATTTTCATATATTTTATGACCGATTTTTTAAAGTTGATTTATAAATTTAAACTGTGTGGGTATTATTAAAAATGAAAATAAAATACTGAAGAAGCACTAAAAATCTATTTTATTCTTGCAAGCTTCTGTGTTGACATAAATGGCATAGTTTCTCTACAAATATTAATAAATTAATATTTTTATATTTATTAGCATTCATGTGTTCAAAATGAGTTCTGATATAAAAGAGCTTCACAAGATTTGGTTAAAATTTCTGAACACTACCAAAACAAAGGTAAGTAAATTTTTTGTCTAAATATTTCATGTGAAATGTATTACTTTAAAAGAATAAAAAGTTATTTTAGTTAAATTTGAAAAGCATATATTTTAGTTTGGGTTGTTTTTTTCAGGCTATAATCTAGAATGTATATCATATATACTTTTGTATAGGTCGAAAAATTTCAGAAAAAGAAAAGGTTTAAAAGTTGAGAGGGTTGACTTATATGGGGGGGGGGGGGAGAGACTTCAGTACTTTTTCCCAAACAATTCTATGATAAAAAAAAAACCCCTCCAACAAATGGGATCATTTTCGCAGCTTTAGTTCAACCCTTTAAACAAACACTGAAGAAGTAAGCTCAAACATTCTGACATACATTGTCTGACTGTGACATAGAGGGTAAATAATTGCAGTAAAAGACTGACCACTTGAGAAACACTGGAAATATACCAGATATGCGAAATTTCCTAATGGTTTGTTGTGCGAAATTTAATATTCATAAAAAAAGAAGAAGAAAAAAAGGTGTGAATTTTAATATGGCTACTACCCCTGTGGCAGAATTTTTTTCTGCTTTCTGCAACAAATTTTCTAGAACCAATTTCTTTCTGCAGAACTAGAATATTTCTTCAAAAATATGTAACGTCCGTAGCACCTTCAACTTTCTTTAAATGAGCATTCCAATCTTGAGGAAGTAACTATAAATTTATTTACAAGTATGTACACCTTATTTACAATAGGAGCAGGAAACGATTGCTAAACATCCAGCAATTAGGTAGCAAACAGTATACTGTACTCTCAACAGTAGCTCAGCACCATGTTTCTAACGTGAACAGTAATTACGAAATTACAAAAGCAAAACAAACATTCGCCCAAGCGAATAAAACGAGCCTCTCAGAAATCCAATCTGAGAAAAACGAACTAACTGACCAACTTTGTTCAAGGCAGTTGGACAGCTATTTATACTCAGAAGGAAATTTCTACAACATTCTAGCAAAAATGTCTTCATGCTTATTAAATGTAGGGCAAGTGTAAAAACTACAAAATGTTACAGGGCTGGTATACAAGTGATAAGCGTGATACACTAGGTGGCCAAAAGTATCCGGACACTTTCAAAAATTCACATTTTTACATATAGCTCGAGAAATAAGTGATTAATTGTTCTTTAACTTTAGTCATACAAAATATAGGCTTCACCGAACATTTCCAAGTTGAAATTAAATTACCCTTGCATTTGGGGGACGACAAGAAGGGGGTTGAAAGAAAACCCGCTTTTTGACCATAACTCTTCGAAAATAGTTCGGAATAAGCTATCAATTTCAGTAATTAATTAGCATACTATGTATAATTACTGTACAAATTTTTATGAACGTACCACTCTTGCTTCTGAAGATATGAAACATTTTTGAAAAAACGGCAATTTTATTTGAAGGGTTTTTGCTCATAACACGCAGAGTTTTTGATCAAATCTTATCATAACTTCAGGAAAGATGACAAAATACAAGAGAAAGAACATACTAAAACCGTAAATAAAAATATTAAAAATTCGATGAGATATGAACGTTAAAAGGAAATAATTTTTCACGGCGCATACGCGAACGACAGAAATTTATAACTACAAAAATATTGTAGCCTGATTTATACTGCATCTTATAAAAAAAGTTCCAGTTGAATATCATGAAAAATGAAAAAGATATCAGCGATCTAGTGAGCTGTATTTCATTCATTTCGCAGACAATACATAAATAGTGAGGGTCTGTCCACAAAGAGCTATTTTTAAATTAAAGGTTATTGCGTCGTCTTTCAAAACCAACGTTTCAGAGGGTGTCCGGATACTTTTGGAAACGTACGTATAAGGTCTTTTTGGCCGAACAGACGAAATGTGACTTCTATGCCGAATATAAATTTTCAAACTGTATACAATTTAACATTGAAAAAATATGATCGATTGTCACCACACTATTTGTGTACAACCCCTCACTATTTATGTATTGTCTGAGAATGAATGAAATACAGCTCACTAGATCGCTGATATCTTTTTCATTTTTCATGAAATTCAACTGGAACTTTTTTTATAAGATGCAGTATAAATCAGGCTACAATATTTTTGTAGTTATAAATTTCTGTCGTTCGCGCATGCGCCGTGAAAAATTATTTCCTTTTAACGTTCATATCTCATCGAATTTTTAATATTTTTATTTACCGCTTTAGTATGTTCTTTCTCTTGTATTTTGTCATCTTTCCTGAAGTTGTGATAAGGTTTGATCAAAAACTCTGCGTGTTATGAGCAAAAACCCTTCAAATAAAATTGCCGTTTTTTCAAAAATGTTTCATATCTTCAGAAGTAAGAGTGGTACGTTCATAAAAATTTGTACAGTAATTATACATAGTATGCTAATTAATTACTGAAATTGATAGCTTATTCCGAGCTATTTTCGAAGAGTTATGGTCAAAAAGCGGTTTTTCTTTCAACCCCCTTATTGTCGTCCCCCAAATGCAAGGGTAATTTAATTTCAACTTGTAAATGTTCGGTGAAGTCTATATTTTGTATGACTAAAGTTAAAGAACAATTGATCACTTATATCTCGAGCTACATGTAAGAATGTGAATTTTTGAAAGTGTCCGGATACTTTTGGCCACCTAGTGTATCTTCAGATACTTTTGCAACATGTCGCCAGATAAAACCAAAACTAGTGACAATGGTGCAAGGATTTACCAGATTTGTAACAATAAAATGTGAGCAACCGTCTTACAGTAACACAAGCTGTTAATGTTTAAAAATAAGTTAACATTAATCAGGGTGTCAATGATTTAAATCAATTGATTTAAATCAGTTATTTAAATCGCGATTTAAATCAATTGATTTTTTTAAAAAAATCATTGATTTAAATCACTTTTTATTTTAATCCTTAAAAAATTCTCTTGGACAATCCCAATTTCATTATTTTTACCATTTTCTTTTAGAGCTTTGATTTCCATCTAATAAATGGAAAAGTAATCCTACTCATCCCCCCTCCACAGATGGAAGGTTGCAGTCCAAATAATATGCATGCACAAATAGTGCTATTTGTTGTCTAATATGTGAAATAAAGAAAATACCTGCAGGGTGCAGGGCAGGTGTTGCAAAGAGTGAATTGAGGGCGGAGGGACATCATAGAGTGTGTGATATACTTTCAGTGAAAAGAAAAAACAAAAACAACCAAACATAAGATGAATTTTCTATGCCTTGCATTAGCAACTGGGGGGGGGGGGGGCAGTCTTTATTAGTGGCTGAAATGGAACATATTCCAGGTATACAAAACAAAAGCAAAATAAAGAGAGGGGGGGCGGGCTGAATGAAGTGAGGATTGGGTTGAGCTTTCTGCCCCATTTGATTTTTATCCTAGCTAGTAGACAGGATTATTTTCCTATTGGCTCCAAACACTTTTTTCTTGGTTTCTTACTGGTGAAGCTTTACTTCAAAGGTTTTTTTGTATTTTTGAAAACTTAAAGGTTTGTTGTTCATAAATAAAAATTAATTAATAACTGAAGTTTCTAATTTTTTTTGAAAAAATCAAAAAATCCGATTTAAATAAAAAAAAATCTGATTTAAATAAAAAAAATCCGATTTTTTTTATTTTTTTAAAAAAATCATCGATTTTTTTACACCCTGACATTAATACTATAGCTTTAAAGTTTTTAAAGCTAACTCACAGTTTTAGCAAAAATTATTTTTATTGATTTTTCCCTGCTCAACTAAACATATTCACTGATTTCTCATCCTCTTATGAGTATATTTGTACTGTATCTTGGTACTTGATATGGTACAAATATAGCCCTTTTCACTGTTTCAGACACTAAGTACTATCGATGTGAACATAATAACATGAAATAGGTTTGGCTTTTTTTTAAAAATAACAATAAAAAGCAAGATTTTAAAAGCTGTTGAATATCCGCTAAGTTTTTTTGCACTTATAATATGCATTTTGTGGGCGATCGATGCCGAACTCAGAATAAAAAGCAAATGCACTTATTATACATGAACATGCAAAATAGTTTAGCCTTTAGTATTAATAATGGTAGTATTAATATATATTAGTTTTACGTTTGTAAAGAACGTGAATTTTATCTTTTATTCAGAATTACATGCATACAAACAAACCCACATGTGAAACTAATAGAAGCATATTAAAAAAGAAGAAATTTAGCGTCCCTGAGCCCTAAGTACAGCCCCAAAAAAACTATATCATTACTTCGGTACTGAAATAATAATTTAAGCTTTAGAAGAAATCAATTTAAGTACATTTTTGTTAATAAATTAAGCTAATTTTATAAACTGCTACGTTTAAAAAAAGTTACTAAACAGGTGTGTTTATCATATCGTGATAAGCTTAGTAGTAAAATTGAGCTATATAATTAAGCTGCATTGAATTTGTGAATTACTGGCTACATTAAATCTGTACTATGCACTTAGCGTCATTTTGGAACGGCTATATTTTGGACTGGTGACATTTAGGACCGGCGACATTTTGGGCAGGCGACATTTTGGACTGGCGACATTTTAGGCAGGCGACATTTTTGACTGGCAACATTTTTGAACGGCGACATGTGAAATCAAACTGAAATGCGTTATTTATTTTATCCGTGTGATTTTCCAAAAAATCACTTTCTATTTTCTAACTGTTTCCGAAATCAATTCCCTTTTTATTTAACTCGGCATCGATTATTGGCATAGATGAATATGAAAATCCTAAGAAAGCAATAAATTCCATACTTATACTTACTCCAGAGAAGGCTTGATTTAAAATTTTCATTATAATTACTTATTATTGTAGCAAGGCAACAAATTTTTGCAACAATGGGTTGAAAATTTTAATCACTTAATGAGGAAATTACTTGAAATTTACTGTTTTCCTTAAAAACTTTTTTAAACAAAGTTTTTTAGAAATAAATTACAGCCTACCCTGATTCCTGTTAAAGTAGCTATCTATGGTGAAACAATCATTAAAATCGGTCCAGTAGTTTTTTAAAATTACCCCGAGCATACATACAAAAGTAGCCATTTATGTATATAGATTAATTTAAACATTGAAAGAGAACTTCTATATATATAAAGATGACGGTGTTTGTTTGTTTATTCGTTTGTTTGTAACCGCTGGCCAGAAGCCTGCACAGCACCTACAGACCTGAAACTTGGCACAAAAATTCGAACGTATCCCAGTGTAATGCACCTCGAAAGCCAAATTCTAAATTTCGAATTAGTTATTTTTAGCCTACTTTCCCATTAAAAATAAAAGAAAGACGAAAAAAGTATGAAAAGTAGCTTAATGCATCTAAAAAAATATCGCCAAATCCAAAAAATATCGCCAAGTTAAAAAATATCGCCAAGTCAAAAAAAATATATCGCCAAGTGAAAAAAATAAAAAGGTAAAATGAATATTGAAAAATTAAAAATTTGAAAGTAGGGTATTGAGATGGGGAATTTGTGTGTCGGTCGGTCTGTCGGTCTGTCTGTCCCCCCCTAATAACTTTTGAATGAACATTCCGATTTGGACAAACTTTTTTTTGTTGGAAAGATCTCGGCGAATACAGCTCATTCCCATATTTGATTTTTCGATTTGAACAATTTTTGGTTCAACTTTGAACCGTTCAAACAACCTGTCCCGCGATGCTAACTTTTGAGTGAACAGTCCGATTTGAACAATTTTTTTTTTGTTCGAAAGATCTTATCAAGGATACTTCATTCCCGTATTTATATTTCCGATTTGAACAATTTTTGGTTCAACATTGAACCGCTCAAGCAAGCTGTCACCCCTAATAACTTTTAAGTGAATAGTCCGATTTAAATTTTTTTTTTTTTTTTGTTCGAAGGATCTCAGCAAGGATACTTCATTACCGTATTTAAATTTTCAATTTGAACATTTTTTCGTTCAACATTGAACCGTTCAAGCAACCTTTCCCCACCTAATAACTTCTGAGTGAACCATCCGAATGGAATAAACTTTTTTTTTTGTTGGAAAGATCTCGGAGAGTACAGCTCATTCCCATATTTGATTTTTCGATTTGAACAATTTTTGGTTCAACTTTGAACCGTTCAAACAACCTGTCCCGCGATACTAACTTTTTAGTGAACAGTCCGATTTGAACTACCTTTTTTTTGTTCGAAAGATTTTATCAAGAATACTTCATTCCCGTTTTTAAATTTCCGATTTGAACAATTTTTCGTTCAACATTGAACCGTTCAAACAAGCTCCCACCCCTAATAACTTTTGAGTGAACAGTCCGATTTAAATAAACTTTTTTTTTATTCGTAAAGATCTCGGCAAGGATACTTCATTACCGTATTTAAATTTTCAATTTGAACATTTTTTCGTTTAACATTGCACCGTTCAAATAACCTTTCCCCACCCAATAACTTTTAAGTGAACCGGCCGAATTGAATAAACTTTTCTTTGTTTGAAAGATCTTGGAGAGACTCATTCCCATATTTCACTTTTCAATTTGAACCATTTTTCGTTCAATGATGAACCGTTCAGAAAAATTTTTAACATGAGCGCCTACGGGGAAATTTAAATTGAATGTTGATTCTGAACTTAAAGGCAGATTTCCTTCAAACTAACTTTGTAAGAAAATGGTTTTGATAAATAATGTATTGTAAAGTACTTTTCTGAATTGTCTTCTGTGAGGACTCTGATTCCGACTCTGACTCCGCAAACAGGGCGAAAATGCAGGCTCAGAAAAAATGACTGACTGGGCAGACGATTGTTTGTTTATTTATTTAATTGGTTTGCTTAATTTATTATTATTATTATTGTTTTTTTTTTTTTTTTTTTTTTTTTTTTTTTTTTTTTGACAGACGATTTTTTTGTTAACAAAAATTTTTCATTCACAGAGAGCATTTTATTCTTTATTTATATTTATTAACTGGCAACGGATTAAAAATGAAATTCGAGACATTTTATTAACAAACGATTTTTTTTCTTTCTTTGATAAAATGTGTTTTGATGTTCTTTGTTCTTTTATTTATTTATTTTTTTCTTTTGAAAACGATTGTGGAATTTTTTTACGGAAGAACTATGACAGTTACATTCTTTAAATGGTGCGACAAAACTTTATTTACTCGTTTATTTACTTTTTACGTGTTTATTTCATCTGATGAGAGGGGTATATTTTGCTTTTAGAAATCAGCTTTAAGTGCTATAAAGGTATGTTTGACATAATTTTCAGTTTCAGATAATTAATAGAATGTTGATCAGATGCTAGAATGCCGATATCGATGTACGGGAAAGTAGGCTCGTTTAGTTCTTGACATAACTTCTTGTTAAATTAATTAATTAGTCTCACTTTTGGTGTATCTGCCATAATTGAGGGGGAAAAACCTTCCCCCACCTCCAAAACATTAATCGCTGGAAAGGGTTTATTTTTCTGAAAAAGAAAAGTTTTAGCACGTTTCAATCCGTTAATTAGAACAGGAGATATTAATTAATCAAATTTAGCCAATTTTGAAGGCTTAACTATGTATGCAATACTGAAACACTAGGTCCATTTTCCTGATCAACTGCTCTTTTGTCCCTGAAGTTACTTTGGGGTATAAATTTGCTTATAGATAGGGGGGGGGGAGCATTGCTATGGGGAAAAAAAGTTTTTCTGAATTTAACATTGAACCCCCTAGGATGATACAATGTTATACAAAGATGACATAACAAGCAATTTTTTTGGAATATCTCAAAAATTGTCCAAACTCTGGGTGTTTTTTCATATTTTGACTTTATTTCTCGTTTTTGCATTGCTTCGAAAACATTTTGAACAACAATAAGGGAATAAAAATGCTAGATTGACTTTCTTTGGTGATACAATCTAAGTTAAATATTGTCACAGTCTGTATTTGCTATATTATTAATTAAAACATGATTAATTAGTTCAAAAATAATTGTTCTTGTAGAGGAAACATCTACGGAAACGTCTATTATCGGCCGAATAATGATGATTTGTTGCCCTTTGGTTTTATCTATGTCATCTTGTACTGGCCATATCTAATACAAGTTTGAATCTTTTTTAACCCTTTTCATATATTTTATCCTGTATGTATCTGTGCCTTCATCTAATTTGCTTATGACTTGACCAACACCCCACTCTCCATCCCAAAGTGCAGCAACCATTTCATTCTCAGGCACATCTTGCAATGGCAGTGGATCATCTACAGATTCTGTATTTGTATCAGATGTATTACATAAAACAGCTCTGATATCATCAACAGTTGCAGTAACGTCATTAACTTTATGGCCATATAGGACCTTTAAGTTGCTCATAATTGTCTCGGGACTTAACCCTCCTTGTTTGAAAAGTATGTGGTCTTGTTTTAAATTTCTGAAATCACTTTTATTTATTTTTACCAGTAATTTCAAAACTTTGCACTTTTCACCTTCATCTTTGACCTCAATTTCTTCATAATTAGTTGGAATAATGCTGTATTTAAAGTCTAAATTTTTTTTTTATGGTAAGCATTTTTCTTTCCTGTGTTATCTTCACTGTGTCAATGTCTGTGCTATGCACACTGTTCGAAAGAATCTATTTTTGGGATAAGCTCCAAATTATTTTAAGTTCATCAGTTTCTTTTTTCATTTTTTTTTAACTCCTTACTTCTCCATTCATGATCAAAAAACACAAAGTCCAGAATGTTTTAAACAATTATTAATATCTCCAAAAACTTTTTCTGTAGAGTTATGGGTTGGTGCACTTTCAAGCAAGTGCACTGGAATTTGCTGCCGGACAGGAAATTGATGATTGTTTGAATTACCAAACTCAAATGCATCCCCTCTCTGTCTAGCAAATGTGATTCCACGGGCACATAACATCTTCTGGCAAATAACTGTTAATAAGATCTTCATCAGCTTCCTCCAACTCTTTCTGTATTGTTTCCATCCATTCCTTTCATGACATTAGAGTTAAAAAGATATTTATTTTCAATGCTATTAGAGCTGAAATTTGTTTAAACTGATTTGAGCAAACTGCTTGAACTCCAAAACTGAACTAAAGGATTGAAACAGGAAGTACTGTGCTGCCACCTATAACTGAGACAAGTAAAATGATTTTTGCATGGCCTAAATAAAGTCATTCAGTTTAAGATATCTGACTTATTTTGAAATAAATTACTGTATTTTGCTTCTTTCCTTGAATCAAGTCAGTAATTCAAAAATGTTTTTAAAAGCTTTCTTTATAATTCTAGAATTTTTCCATTTTTACTCATATTATTTGCTCTTCAGTTTCTTCATTATCTTTTACTTCCATTTTCTGATCTAAGTTGTTTCTTTATATGAAGCCACAATTTGAACAGCATCTTTTAATTCCTTGTACAAACTATAAAAAAATGTGCATTCCCAAAAAATTAAAAAAAAAAAAGCACAATTTTCACATAAATTTTTCTTTCTCCCACTTTTCAATTGATGTTAGGTAGTTTCTCTGCCCATACACAAGTGAATATGTACCAAAGAACATACTCACAGCCGAAATATCTATTTTGATCATCATTGAGTTAACTAGCATAAGTTTTTTGTGACGTTAGCACATACGTTTTTGTATGGGTGTGCATTACATAACTCAAAAATGGTACCTTTTAGAAGGTTAAAATCTCATATACATGGTCTGTGTAGTGCCTTGTTATGTTCCTCCCTTTCCCAACTAGGAAATATATCACTAGTATAGGGATAAAAATGAGATACCGAATTCTCCGATGGCCGTACAGTAAAAAACAAGAAAAAGGCTAGAGTTTACTCAATTTTGATAGTACAGAAAAAAAAATTAGTATTTTTGTGATCAGTGAAGCATTTCCAACAATATAGGGGGGTTCAATCTTAAATTGAAAAAACTTTGACAATGCTCCCCCCCCCCCCTCCTATTATAGATCTAAGCCTTGAAAATGGAAGTTTAAGTGGAATTTAAAAGGTTGTGGAGAGCATTTGAACCAAAGGATATAATAATTTTACTTCAGAGGGTTGGAGTGAATTTAAATTTATTCAGTTGACTTCCTCAGAATTCAATGTTACCGAAAATATCAGAATGGAACTATTATTTTTAAAAATTTAGTGATGACTATTCAGTTACTCTTCGTATTTGACGTGGTAATGTTTGGCTACAATAGGGAGATTTACCAAACCTCCCAGCCAGTGAAACACTACTTTCTCCAAATCAAAAAAAAAAGAAAACGCTCTGGGAAGGAAAACAGTAGTTGTTTGCAGTCTAAAGCGTATTTTATTGCATGTTTAAAACATGTATTTAATGCCGCCATCACAAAATTTTTAACAATAAGAGTTCCATTCTGACATTTTCGGTAACACCGCTATTCAGTTACTCTTCGTATTTGGCGTCGTAAAGTTTGGCAACAATCGGGGAAATTTACCAAACCTCCCAGCCACTGAAATCTTGCTTTTTTGAGGGTCACTGTTAGATTGTAATCCCTTCAAAGAGATGGTGCGAAATACACTATATTTCTTTCCTTTTAATGTTAACATTAAAATCATGGAAGAATGGTTGTCTCTGAGCTACCTGATACAATCGGTTCATTATGTTAATAAATTTAGATTTGGCGACCAATTTTACATTGAAATTATGGTTAAATCGGTGAATTATATTAAATTTCAAGGGCAATATTGCTGTGTTCGTTGAGAGCTTTCGAAAATCTTGGCACTACAGTTGTGTGAAAAGTTCAATTGAAACGTAAAAATTTCACTAAAAATAAATAAGTTCGTCGCACACACACACGAAAAGAAAAAAGTCTCAATGGGTTAAACTTTATTTAGTTAACTTCCTTTACATTTATTGCACGGGCATTGCCGTGCTGGCACTGCTAGTACTAAATAAGAGGGAACTAAAAACTTAGGAAAATTTACGAAATCACTAACAGTACATGGCAAGGAAATCTTGGTAAATTCTGAACAATCTTCATATGTATGAATGATTTTAAGTACTGTAGACTCCTGAAAGTTACTTTTTATCATTGTTGATTAACTTTGTTTCTTTTTTTAGGAAGGAGATGTTTGGCTTGACCTTTTTCTGAACAAATATTTAGATTTACTGTCCAAAAATGATGGAAAGACAAGTAATTTGTTTAGGTAAATTAGTTACTAATATTTTAAAATATAATTTTAGTAATTAATTTAATGCTGTATGTGTCAGATATTTAGTTTATAGCTTTATACCCTAAGCTTTACCTTCATGTGTTCGAGTTTGAATTGTACCATGTCTATAGACCTCCTAATGGGGTCCTTAATCTTTTAGCTATCAATGTGAAGCAGTCACGTGCCGTGAACGAACGCCCAGGGTAGGCAGATGAGATAATTTGTGGAATAATAATACATATGTTGAAAAAAAGCATATGCTGTTAACCGTAATAAAACAGTATGAATATGAATGATATTTACGTAGTCCCTAGTATGAACATAAAAAAAAAATATTTTCATCTGATTCTATAGAAAATCCATTCTTTTTTTCATTGTGGTGAAAATATCTGTGACTTTCATAAAAATTGAAAGTGGGGTCTTGTTTCATTTTGCTCAGTTTCTTTTTCTATGGATATCAAAACAAGAAAGAAAGGTTGTTAATTTGTCATTCTGTTCCTTTTGTTGCTCTTAGTTCTTTTTATGGCCGAAAATATTCACTCTAAAAAAATTGTGGCTGGTATAGTCAAAATTAACTGCAACAACATCAGTTTCTGGAAACAGTTGGCTCAGTTCACTTTTCAAAAATAAAATCAAGTACATTTTTTATACATTTGTCAAAAAGAATTGTTCCCATAAATATCTACAAATCTGCAATCCATCTTATAATGTCAAAAGTTTCGGTACTTTTTTCTAGACTGCTGAATGCATCTTATCAACTCTAAAAGCTAATTTTTAAAATTGACTTCCATAATGATATGAATTTTTCAATATTTTGTCGCTTTACTTCGTAAGTTTTTTTTTTTTCAAAAAGTTTAAACAGAACAACTATCCTGAGGTTTCAACTTAAACATGGGAAACAATATGACAAATGAAAAGACGAAACATTTGAAAATTACGGAAACATTTCATAGAAAACAAACAACCATATAAAAAACGAATCAAGATGCCAAAACCATTGAGAATTTTGCTAACGCTCACCGCCCTGCACATAACGTCCAAATTGCAGCGGAGAATCGAAGAGACCGGCAAAGAAAGAGTGTAGCCTTCGAGCTGATCTTCGTCGGCTACGCCAGAGAGGCAGATTTTATTCTGCCTCCAAGGTCGCTTTGCCTAACGCGAAGAGGGGGAAAAGTGCGGCACGGGGGTGTTTTGCATGCTAAGCATTGCATAGATACGGAGGTCGAAAAGCAGCGTCGGTCGCTGCTTTTCAAGTGTACCAAAACGGAAAAATTCCATTTTTTTCTTTTTTTCTATTATTGCTGTGTAAAACCGAAATATTTTTTTCCAATCAACGCATTAAATGTCATTGAATGAAGTGGTGAGGTTGGTCTGTTTTCTTCGTGGGTAGGCACTGCCTACCTTGCCTACCCAGACGGCACGTCCCTGATGTGAAGGTATACCCACCTTCTTTGTGAGGTTCTTTGTATTCCAGGCTGAAGAGTTTATAATTATTTATTTATTTCAGCTTTCAGTGGAAGAGCTCATCTAATATTTTGGCACATCAGTTACTTTCTGATATGTACCAATTGTGTGAAGCTGTGAAAAATAATGTATCCAGTGAAGTTCAAGGTTCTGAAGTGTCTGATCCTTTTCAAAAATATCTTCTTGAAGGTAGAGGATGGAAAATTTTGTGGACTCTAGAAAGCATAGGAATAAAAGTAAGGCTACATTTATCTTAAATGTGTAAAAAAGAATTGTTTTAAAATTTATTAAAGAGGTAAACAAGGAATTCTTCTGATGGCATTATTCTTTTTTAGCCTACTTTCCCGCTAAAAAAAAAAAAAAAAAGACGGCAAAAGCATTAAAAGTGGCTTAATGCATCTAAAAAATATCGTACTTTTCTGAATAATCTGTGAGGACTCTGATTCCGATTCCGACTCCGCAAACATGGCGGAAATGCAGGCTCGAAAAAAAAAAATGACTGACTGTGCAGACTTTTTTTTGTTTATTTATTCATTTGTTTTATTTTATTTATAAAAAAAATTATTGTTATTTGTTTTTTTTTTTTTGGTAGACAATTTTTTTTTGTAACAAAAATTTTTCATTCATGAGGGCATTTTTTTCTTTATTTATATTTAACAACTGGCAACGAATTAATAATGAAATTCGAGACAGTTTATTAACGGACGAGTTTTGTTTTTCTTTCTTTGATAAAATGTGTTTTAATGGTCTTTGCACTTTTATTTAATTATTTTTTGAAAACGATTGAGGAATTTTTTTACGGAAGAACTGTAACAGTTACATTCTTTAAAAAGTGCGACAAAACTTTATTTATTCATTTATTTACTTTTTATGTGTCTATTTCATCCGATGAGAGGGGTATATTTTGCTTTTAGAAATAAGCTTTAAGTGCTAAAAAGGTATGTTTGACATAATTTTCAGTCTCAGATAATCAAGAGAATAATGATCAGATGCTAGAATTCCAATTTCTATGTACGGGAAGTAGGCTTGTTTAGTTCTTGACAGAACTTTTTGTTTCCTCTCTCTCTCCTTTGAGTATGTCCTTAACGTCTTTTAATTCTAGACATTTTCAGAAATTTCATTGGTGTAATACATTAAAGCTAAAAGGGAGAAAAAAGTTATTTATGCTCATGTAATAAAAAATACCACCCCTCTTTACATCATTGTTTCTTGCTAATTTAGAGTTATTGAATATTTAAAATTGTATGTTTAATAACTCTATTTGTTAGGGGGAATTCTGGCAATTTTATGATGCTGAATTTCTAAAATGAAATTTTAGGAGATCTTCGATGATGTTGAAAGCAGAGTCTTAGATGGTTCTGCTTGTAAATTTTCCAAAATTTTACCTCCTAAAAATACAATTATAGTTGATTTTTGTTGATGTTATGCCGATTCGATAGAGAAAGGGAAGAGACTCGTAATGCTAACCCAGAATTATTTGAAATTTAACTTTCAAAAAAGCTAATTTAAACATTTATTCATGGTGTTAGGTCAAGGGAAGGGTTGAAGCCCTTTCATGTAAGTTTTTCAATATTGAAGTTTTAAATACAATATTGTAAGCAATCTTTAGTAATAGACTTTCAGTAATTTCTTTTATTTAAAGCTCCAAAAGTGCATTGTTGACAATCTTGAATGATATTAACAAAATTGTATTTCAAGACCTGGAACATTTTTGAAGTTCTTCGTCCTCAATTTATGACAGGTAATCTAGATGATCAAAAGAGTATAAAAGAGGGACATAGAGGACGAAAAAGTGTTTGAGGTGTAAAGATATGATACTTTTTGCTGAAGGGGGAGGCCAAGTTTTTTTTTCATGCACGGATTTTCAGCACCGTTCTGTCTATTTACATTTTATAAAAGTGTAAACTTTTAGGATTCCCAAACCAAATATAACCTTTCAAACTTAATTTGATTGTGAAAAAGTTTAACAAAATTGGATGAAAGTACAACTAAAAAATATTTGAACTTTTTCCTACTCACTCGCTTTTGTTGTAATATTTATGGTACGTAGTTATGCCACTGAAAAAATGGATACCTGTACTCGTGTGAATGTATTAGAAATAAGTTCGGAATTACATAATATGTTTTAATGAAGTTTTGGTTTTTAGTTTGTATATATATATATATATATATATATATATATATATATATATATATATATATATATATATATATATACACATATACATATATATATATATATATATATATATATATATATATATATATATATATACATATATATATATATACATATATATATATATATATATATATATATATACAGTCGACGCTCGTTATAACGACCACTCGTTATAAAGACCATCCTAATATCACGACCGCTGAGAAAACCACCAACTGTATCCTAATATACTCTATGTTCTACTTCTTATAGCGAATACTCGTTATAAAGACCGTTTCCTGTAGGACGGAGACGGTCGTTATATCGAGCGTCGACTGTATATATATATATATATATATATAAATTTCTATATGAAATAGCCCCCTATCCCCCAATCAATTCTAAGCTGCAAAGATCCGGTTTGCTAGTTTTTAACCACTTTTATCTATTCCCCTTCCGTGTATGTACATTCATATTAAATGTCAATGTACGTTTGAGGCATTTAGCATTGTTTATGTAATGCAAAGTCTGATTTAATTAATTTTTTATTTTTAGAATTTATTATGCCTGAAAGATTTAGTGAAACTTTTGATTTCACATGTCCCAGTTTTGTTATCCTTATCCGTGTTTCCATCTAACATCCCTGGTGAGTAAGAATTCACTCTTACAGTTGTGAAAGCATAAACTGATATTTAAGCTTTAATTTTAAAATACTATATGGCTAGTTTTCTTTCTGAAACGAGTAAATCCCTCTGTGTTAAAAAAAAACTGAACTTGATTATTTATAAATTAGTTAAAAAATTGAGGTTTGTTTGAAATTAATGATTTTTATCAAAACTACATGAAATGTACAGAGGTGATTGTGTTCCGGTAATACACCAGAATTCTCGTATTTTCTCATTGGTTCATACCCAAAATCCAGTATTATCCCTTATGCATGCAGTTCCTGATTTTTGTATTACTCCAAATCTTTGGCAAATGTGTCATAATTTCTCATTAGATTCATCATATAAACCTTTTAAAGTACATTAATTATTTTACCTGCTGTGTTATAATTGTTTTTCCTAGATAAATTCCTTTATTTGCCATCTTATACTACTGATGCCATTCATATAGGTTGCAAAGATGTTGGGTTTTGAAAAATGCAATACCTTTGCAACCTATATGAAAATCAAATTTTACTCATTTTTTATGCTTTCTGTGCTTTTTTGAGGCAGATAAAAGACATTTTTATTTTTACTGAAATCATAAATTTAAAAATTTCATTTTACAAAGATTATTTTTTAGTGTTAATCGTTTAAAATTTTAGACGCGTTGATAGTTTCTTCTTTTTTTTTTTCAGTTTATTTTATGGAGCATTTACTTAAGAAAATTAGGTGAAGTTTCGTAATGGAAACATTACCTTATTTCATAAGTACACTTACACTAAAAAGAATAAAATAAAATAATTTTGGAAAAAAATAGAACCGACTTCAGTTGGAAATTGTTCTAAAAAGTAAAAAATAATTTTTTTCTTTGAACACCATCGAAACTACTTTTAAACATAAGTTTTGAAGTTGGCGCAAAAACGATAGGTAAAATGATATTTAACCATATTTTGCCAACATTTTTCAGAGAAACCATTGAAAATTAAAAGCAGACTATTTGTACTATTACACGAATGTGCGGCAATGAATGAAATGTATGCGAATGCTCTTAAAGAACCTGGATCCATTAAAATTTATATAGTTGAATTGTAGTTGCGTATGATTCTATACATTGTTTTTGCGCCGACTTCAAAACTTACGTTTAAAAGTAGTTTCGATGGTGTTCAAAGAAAAAAATTATTTTTTACATTTTAGAGCAATTTCCAACTGAAGTCGGTTCTATTTTTTGCCAAAATTATTTTATTTTTATTTTTGATTATCCAAGTATCAAAAAGTGAAATGTTGAATTGCTGGTTTAATTTTATTTTTGTTTTAATTGTATTGTCAGGTATTAATGATGCGTTTATTGTAGACCTTTGAAATGCAATTAAGAAATAATTTTGCCAAAATAAATTCTTTTATGTGCTATTTTTGTAGGTTGATGCCTTCATTTTTTAAATTGTGATTTTTAGTTCTGCTGTTGAAGTTTGGTTTTTTGCATGTTTGATGTTTACTACGCTTTGCTAAGAGGCAAACAATGAAAATACCTTTTTTTACTTTTCATTGAAATCATAAATTAAAAAGTTTAAATCAAAACTCTGTGCTCTTCAAGAGTCAATTATCAAAGTTAAGTTCTGAATTGAATCGTTTATTTCAAAAACCTGTCAATAGACAAGCTTTAAAATTTTGAAAATGCATTTTCACTCTTATTTTAAAAAAACATCTGTAAAGGTTACAACATTTTAAACTGAAATATACTCATGTTTAGATGTATTTGTTTTAGTAAAAAATGTTGTACTCACGAATGAATAGTTTAATGGGATGCTACAAATGCTTTCTCAAAACTAGCAATTTTGTCTGTTGACTGGTTTTTGAAAGAATTGATTCAATTAGTAGTTGAACTTTATTTTGTTTCAATAATTTTGTTTCATTAATTAAGCTATTCTAGTTTATTTTTCTAAGTTCAAACATGCTCCAACTTTAGTATGGTACTAAATGTCGTATCGAAACACGTACCACGTACAAGCTCATTAAGTTACCATTTAACTAACAGGTTAACGTACAGCAGCATTTGCCATAGCAATTCCTATGCCTGACCGTAACTTAGGAGTACCAAGAAGTTAATCATCAATGCATGTGGTCCTGATACTAATACTGATATGAAATCTGCCAATCCTCCTTCATTTTTCCAGATATATTTGCATAAGTGTTTCGTTCCTATGAACTATCAAAGGAAGCCATAGATTTAAATGATTTTTGTTAATTAACGACTGATTCAGAGCAAATAGTTTGCCTTTACCTTTTTATGGACGTTGTCAAATCCTCCACATTTTAATCCATACTTTGTACTGTAGCAGTTACTATCAGAGTGGCTTTTCTGTCACTTATATTGAACCCTGTCTAGAGTGGATGTTATGTGTTTTAGCCGAATAAACTCCTTGCAGCTGCCTTTTCTACCTTAACTCAGGTAAGAGATGATGAAGCTGAAGAGCAGGGGGTGGGGGGCAACTTAAGCTATTATCTATTAACTCTTTGAGCTATTATTTTATTGATTAATTACTTAGTAGAGTAAACTAACATTTTAAATTATTCAATTTTATATTATTTATGAGAACAATATTATTTAGGGTAATGAAATTATATACTGCATCTCTCGAAATTGCTAATTTTCAACAGAATTCAATCGCGCTGCGCAACCTTTAAATATTATTCAATTGAGCTAAAATTTTACGTACATCGCATTATGAATAGTGTAAAATAACTGTGGGATAAAATCAAGGAAATTCTAAAAAAAAAAAAAAATTGAATCGCCCTAATATATATATATATATATATATATATATATATATATAATGTGCATTTATCTACTGGTTATCTTAGTTTGAAAAATTAAAAATTGAAAACTTATCTTTCCATAATATCAAAAGGTTCCTTTTTTAAGCAGATATCTTTACATGCAATACACCGCCAACTCGGTTATTTCTTTGCCTCCAACTCGGTTACTTACTTTCCTATTCCATGCTGCTGAGTGCATAATAAGCTCGAAACTGCAGTCCATGGCTCGAAATAAGCGAGTTGGCGGTGTATTGCATGTTCCTGCCTTAGCCCTTGCTTAGGGGCTGTTACTCACTGCTTTATAAAACTTTACCTTTTTGATTACAGATTTCTTACGCAAGTACCCCAAGCATTTACAACTAGAGTCCTGTTTTTCACCCTCTAGACACAATGCTGTGTTTGCTAACATTAAGAAAATGGAAATCTTACTTCCACGAAAGGAAATATTTCAAGGGAAGAAAAGAGTTCGTAAAAAGAAAATAAAACCACAACCACATCAGCTAGATTCAAGTTCAGGAGAAGACAGCATGGTGTTTGAGCCTTGTGTCATTCCAGCTATACAAATGAAAACATTGAAAAAAGGACGCTTTATACATTCTGATTCAATGAAAATATCTGTGTCAGAAATTGATGAAAGTGATTTGGAGTTTCATCTTCCAGATGTGTCATCATCCTGTGAAGCTAAAGCACCCAACAATTACATCATATCTGTTATAGATTATTTGAATTTTATTCTGAATTTATTCCAAGAAAGTATTCTACTGCAGAAAGTAGGCCACGAATCATGCTCATCATCTATATTAGAATTTTCACTGAATACATTAAAACTTCTTCATTCCGATTATTTTGCTCTTAAAAATTGGACTCAGGAAGATAAAATATTATTGTCTCAACAGCTTTTAAAGTTAATATTTTTGTCTGCAAGTACTCCATCTGATGGCTCGAGTAAGTAGTTTATTTTGAAATAATTTAAGCTTATGGAGTTATTGATTTCATCTTTGAACTTTAATATCAGTAACTTTAGAAAACTTGTCCCTCTAATGTAAATTTAAACAGTGCTTTGTCTTTTATTTCTCTACACTCATTGTCTGAAATTATGTTGAGTCAGTTTAACTGAACATATTTCTCTAAGAAAAAGTTGTAGTCCAGTCTTAAATTAACGTTTTAATTGATTAAGTTAAAAAAAATTGAGTTATAGCGTCCGATGCTGTCAAGTTGTCATTCCTCATTTGGTTTGTAAAATAGTTTTTTTTATTAGTATTCTTATTTTTAAATGCATAATGTTTCAATTTTGATAGTTCATGTCGATATATTTACAACCCATATACTTTCATTAGTCATTTACTACTGCTCATTGCTTGCTAGAGCTAAAAGTTGAAAAGAAATATTTAAATGTGTTTAACACACATTTTATGGAAATGATTTGTAGTAATTGCATTTCAACTTACTATGTTATTGATTTTGTTTTGTTACATTTCAGTGTATGTTGGTGCTCCTACAGAAAATGAAATAATGTCCACATTATTTATGATTTGCATTACTAAGTTATCATTAGCTCGCATACCATGCATAAAACATGAAGATACAGATTTTATTTGTGTGGTTTTGAAAGGCTCCTTGTTGTTGATATGTAACACTGTCCAAACATTTTCAGACGATTATGCAAAAATTATTTGCATGATTAGAACTTTCTCTGAACACAGCACTGAAATTTGTTGTAATCTTATATCTACATTAGATGCTGGTGATAAGGAATGTTCTGAAATTATGCACATTCTAGACCTCATAAAAGATACTATATTTTTACTAAAAACATTACGTATTTCTGCAGTGCAACCCTCAGACTATGATGTTTCTTCAAGGACACAACGTATTCATCATCATCATAATTTACTTGGTCCACCAGTGAGTCACAGCATCATTAATAAAGAACCTATGTGCTGCGTAGCATCAATGAGTTGCTTGATGTTGAAAGTTCTCAATTCAGCTAATTCAAAACAAACCACTAATGCTATTTTAAGACACTTGAAGTCCTGTGGTATTTGCTGTTGCATTAATCCCAGTTTCATCATAAAAACGTTATTTCACAAATATTCTAGTCTTTATCTTGAGGCACAGCAAATGATTTTAAATTTACTTGGAAGTTTTTTTTATTTTCAGTTAGGCTTATCATGTGACGCTTCTTCACAGTGTGATTTTTGCATTCAGCGCTTGAATGAGTCTTATGTTTTGCTGCCATTTACACAGCAGTTGGCTCTCCATTCACCAGTAAATCTGAACTCTACTTCTGAATCATGTAATACATTTTGGAATAGTTTAAGCATCTATAATGAGTTGTTAAAGATAACTAATATGGAAACTCTTGAAAGTGTTGCCAAACATCTATGTCAATTATTTTCTAACGGCTGTGTAGAATTGAAAACTCAAGTTTTTATGAGGGTGATTTTACCACAGTTTTTATGTTTGCAAATAGAACCAGAAAGGGGTTTGATTCCAATAACACAGATTAAAATCAAGTGTTTTCTCAACATTCTTGTTAATGTTTTTTCAAGTAAATTACTATTAATCACTTTTGTCGCCTTTGATGGGATCCCAATTCTCTTCAAACTGCTTTCTAAGCACCAATTCAGGCTGCAAGCTTTGAGTGTAATCAAAGCCTTAATACTCTCTGAAAACACTGCTGTGCAAGATTCAAGTTTTTGTGTCTCTGAATTTGAAGGGATGGGCAAAGATTTTTCCAATCTTTCTTCTTGCATTATAAATGCACCTGCTGTTAATACTTTTTGTTCATTTTTATCTGAACATACAGTTTTATTCTTGAAGATATTAAAAGATTTATTTGTATTAAAAGATAAGGCAATTAAACACAATTTAGATGCAGGTCTTCAGAAAGACACCAATTCAAATACCGTTTCTGAGTCAGATAACATGCTCTGTGAACTGATAAACGATATGCCCAGCACATTAGATTTCGTGAAGGAAATGTGGAATTCATACAAAGAACTTTTCTTAAACTTAAAAAAGGATTTCTTTAGAATTGTGAGTGATAATGTGTTACATTCTGGTTATGAACTTTTAAAGTTCATTTTGGAGAACTTGAACGATGTTTTTGAAATTCAAATGATGAAAAACAATCTTGCAATAGTAGATTCTGTATTGTGGCTGTTCCATAGTTTACTTACCATTTTTATATGCCCAAACAAAGAGGTAAGTTCTTGTTTATTTGATTTATTTATTTTTAAGTATTCAAATGTTTTTTCTTAAATATCTACTTTAAATTGTGGTATATTATACACTGGCGGAAAAAAAAAATCCCAACACCAAGAAAAAATTGCCGTAGAGTAATGAAATTTGGGTAATGCAATTGTCTAGTTAACATATTTAATTGATTAAATGTACGAGATCACTGACTAATTTAAGCTCAAGAAAATGCTGTGCAAATGTGAAATTATGTTAATTTAATAGAGGGTGTAACCTCCAGAATTTTGAAGGCAAGCCTGCAAGCGTGCATGCATTATGTCATGCAGGTGGCGAATGTCACTTTGTGGTATGGAGTTCCATGCTTGTTGCACTTGCTGTGTCAATACTAGGACCGTCATTGCTGACTGTGGATGATGCTCGAGGTGCCATCCCATGATATCCCATTCGTTATCAATTGGAGACAGACCTGGTGATTTTGCAGATCATGGTAACATGTCAGCACTCTATAGAGCACATTACATTACAGCAGCGATGTGAGGGCGAGCGTTATCCGGTTGGAAAACGCTCCCTTGAATGCTACTCATGAAGGGCTGTACTACTGGTTAAATTAACAGACTGACTACAAATTTTCAGTCAGTGAGTTTGGGATAACCACAAGAATGCCCAAGCTGTAGTAGGAAATTGCTCCAGAGACCATAACCCCTGGTGTGAGTCCCGTGTGTCTAGGCCGTAGACCGCTTGGATGCAGGTGGTCCCCTGGCCTCCTTCTGACCAATATACAGCCACCACTGGCACTAATTCAGAATCTGTTTCCATCAAAAATTACAACAGATCTCCACTCCAACCTCCAGTGAGCTCTGTTGTGGCACCACTGCCGTCGGAAAAGGCAATGGTTTGCAGTCAATAGAATATCGGCTACAGGCTGCCTGGCTCGGAGCTGTCCTTGAAGTAAACAGTTTCTTACCGTTCCTTGGGTCACGACGGTACCAACTGCAACCCGAATGTCAGCCGCAGATGTAGTACGATGCGCCACAGCCGTACGCAAGATTCGGCGATCTTCCTTCTCAGTCGTGCCACGTGGCAGCTTGGAACTCGATCTTCTTGAGGTAGTACCATCCCTTGCCCATAGCTTCCAATAATCATGCATGGTAGAAACATTCCCACCCAAGTCTTTCTGCAATATCGCGAAATGAAAATCCACCTTCTCGTAGCCAAATTGTACGACCTCGTTCAAACTCGGTGAGCTGTTGATAATGGCTTCTTCGTCTTCTTAAAGGTATTCCTGGCTAACATGAACGCAATTCGTCAAATTTCACGGAAAAATAATGCACAATAGCTTCACAACACGCTTTTAAAACAAGCCTTATTTGCATGTTCTGAGTGACGCCAGCTGCGCCACACTTATGCGCGGAACACGAAATTTCAGTCGATGTCATCTTTCAGTTGTATAAACACGCCTACCAAATTTCGTTTATCTAACACAAGTCTTTCTTGGTGTTGGGATTTTTTTTTCCGCCAGTGTATTATCAATAATATTATTTCTAAGAACTTTTTTTGTTACTCTTCCATTAAAAAAAAAAATAATAAATTAAACTGTTTTTCCTATTTAATTCAGTATTGCTCTAAAGTATGGAAGTAATGTGTTTGAAAAATTCAACATCTGTTTGTGAATTAATCTTATACTTTATTTTGATGTAAAAGAAAAGACGGAAGGATATAATGAAATCTTAGACACCAAATGTTAATGCTATTAATAACACTACGCAATAAAAAATGATTTTTTTTCTTCTGTGTTCTGGTTTTAAATAGTCAAATCTGATTAATTTTGAGTCGAGAAAATCGAATATGTCAATGATTTTTTTTATTAGCTCTTGTTTTCAAGATACACTCAAGCCCTCTGGAGAAAGATCCACAATAACCATCCATAGATTTGAAGGTAAATCGAATAATAAAGATATATACCCTGTGCAACAAATGTAATGAAATACAAGGTTCTGGCCAGAGAAAATTCGGGTCCGTTAACAGACCCTTCACAAAAATACGATCAAGCAAAACGGACCCTTCACAAAAGTAGGATCCAGCAAAACGGATTCATCACAAAAATACGATCAAAACGGACCTTTCACAAAATGCTGATCAACGGACGTTTCACTCATTATCCATTTAAAAAGCAAATCTGAAATCAAAATAATTCATAGCATATTTCTGTGTAAGAGCCAATAATTTTTTTGCCTTTTCTGAAGTTAAAGAAGGGAATCGCTTATTCGCCACTTTTGCGAAAAAAAAACAAAAAGTTGGTACACTTCCACTTTCTGCGTGCTATGCTTCAGCTTCTTTTAAAGAAATTAACAACTTAAAAAAGGTAGTTGTTTTGCTTTAATAGTTCTGCTTGTTTGTTTTATTATATGCAAATCAAAATGGCTTGCTGAGATGTTGCTGTTATGGATTTCTCTGGAAATGCAGAGTAAGGATTTTTCTCCTGCTCTTGATTTAAACAAAAAGGAATTAATAATAACTGCAATTATCTTAGTAACAATAATAATTGCAATGAACTTAGAACTGCAAACAGATAGCTAGGGTTGGAGAAAAATGAGATTGCTTCTGATAGAGTGACCAGCTATTTAAAATTATCGCCATCTGACCTCTTTGGTGCTACCTTTTGACCTTATTTTGGCTGAAAATTATTATTATTATTATTATTATTTTTGATGCCAACAAGGGTGGTGTTTTGGTTATCTTCATTAATAATTAATGTATTTTTCCTCTGTTAATATTGGAAGTCCGGTATTGTCTGTTTTGCTATGTCTCCCTACTTTCGTATTTTTTCCTCCGAATTTTTGGCGAATGTGTCGGTGATTATAAAAGACATTCATCAGACAAACCTAATGAAGTATTTGACTTTAATGAATTATTTTATTTACCATTTTTATACTTATGATTTCATTTTGAAAAACGCCATCTCTGCATCCAATATGAAAATCAAATTTTATTTATTTTTCCAGCTAATTACTCTTTATTAAGAGGCAATAAATGAAAGTTCGTTTTATTTTTTCTTTAGATCAGTGGTTCTCAACCTTTTTACAGCTACCGCCCCCTTTAGGACTGAAATTTTCTTCAGCGCCCCCTTTGCGGACGGACGTAAAAGTGTAAAAAGAAAGGGGGGGGGGGTAGTTTTCTTGACAGATTTAACTCCATAATTTTCCCAAACAGACAGTTGAAAAATGACTATACAGTAAAAAAACTTATGCTTTTTTCTTCTTCTTTGGGATAATTTTTAGAAAAAGCGGGCATTTTCCACCTCTGAAAAGCTGTGTCACCAACAACCAAGGGCCTAGAATGGGTCCATTAAATGAGTGAACCCTTTTAAGGTAAATAAGAACAGAACGGTTTGAAATAAAAATGTACCGTTTTCAACATTTTGTTTGAAAACCAATATATTTTGAAAAATACACTACGTTCAAACAGTTCCTGAACAGTCCGATCCCAAGCAGTCTTACTTTTATTTACTTGCAACTAAGCAATACGCATCCCCTATTTATTACGTACGGATATAGGATTTTGCCGCTGAATGGCAATAACAAAGCCGTTCCTTCTATTTTTCCCATCAGAGACAAAGACTTAAAAATTATCACCTGTAAATGTCTCCTTCAAAAATCAAGTTTTAATTTTTAAAAAAACTGGTATAAGTTGAATTTACAAATCACGAGATAAGTTCAATTCAGAGAAATTCTTTTTGATTAATTTATTGCTTTGAAGGTTAGATTAGATAACAAAAGTTATAACTGTGCCTTTGACGATATCACAGTAAACACGGTGGTGAGGTGTCAGAAGTTTCTCCTGAAATTTATTTTGAATACGAAGTCTTAGAAATACGGTTTCTTTAAATTTAGGTTTCGTGGTGTTAAGATTTAAGTTCAAATTCGCCCCCGGTGAAACGTTTAAAATTGACGTAATTTTAGACAATTTTTGGTAACATTAACTAAGGAGAAAGAGGTCTCTTATAAAGATTTTTCATAATTGAAGTTATTTAATGGCTAAGTTTAGTAATTTTAGGGAGTCAGAGCTCCTTCAACGTTCTCCAAAATTGAAATATATAAAAAAAAAAAACGCAAAATTTAAGCTATTTTTGTTGATGAAGAGGGAATGGTTAAGGTTCGGGATTTTTCTCCAGATATTTTTTTCACATTGTACCGTGAAAAGTTCTATTGTTACCTGCTTTTGATATTGTTAGGGGGGATGCTTTAACGACATAAAAAGTCGGTCAAGTTAGGTGGCTTTCAAATTAAAGTGCTATTGGCAAATTTTAGGCTCTCCTTCATGACGTTAGGAGAAAGATCAGGGTTCGGGAGACATCCGCAGAAAACAACTTTTTAAGTTATTCTTTGGTGATATAAGAGATGATGGTTTCCTGCCGCCCTCGCATAAAACATGTCCTCACAAGCACATTTGAAAATATACCCACCGCCCCCTTACCGCCCAAAATCTATCCACCGCCCCCTGCCGCCCAAAATACGTTCACCGCCCCTTACCATCTTCCCACCGCTCACCGGGGGGCGGTATCGCCCCCGTTGAGAACCACTGGTTTAGATCATTATTTTAAAGTTTGAAAGCAAAATTAACTGCTTTTTTATGAGTCTAAATATTAAATACTGAATGGATCGTTTCATTTTATTTTTGCATTAATTATGTTAACAGATGTTAATAATATGTTCATCACAGATCTTTAAAATGCAGTTGTAAATATCTTTTACCAAAGTGAACTCGTTTTTATGTCGTTTTTATGCTTTTGATACCATCACTTTGAAAACTGCAATCTCTTTGCATCCGCTACAGGAATCTGATTTTTCGCCTTTTTGATGTTTAATACGCTGTTTTTTTTTGAGGGAAATAAATGAAATTTATTTTTACTTTTTATGAAATATTATAACTTTTTATTAAGTTTCTTGAAGCCCCATGGTGTTTTCTGAGGTGATATTTTCTGCTGCAACCAGGGGTTGAAGTTTAAAGGTCTTGGTTAGTTCTATGAGGTGCTTTTGTCTGCCAGAGAAAATAAAACATAAGTTAGATTTCATTATCTTGTACCTCACTGTTTTTGCATCTTGAAAACAGGAGCCAATTTAAATTTGTTGTGATGATATTACTTTGGAATACTTTGGAAATAATTATTTTTGAGCAGAATACAATTTTGGTGTTGATTAGTGTAAAATGAAGTCTAAAATAAATATGGAATCTTTAACATCCTTTGTGACTCTCTTAAAGGATATTCAGCCATTTTTTAAAAAATTCTTCAGCAATAGTGTATTTTTATTATTTTTATTTTAGGTATCAGAACAACGAGCAGTGCTTGAGATGGTCAAATACAACTTAATGAAACACTCTTCCCAGTTGATGACACATCAGACCTTTTTATTTGACATAATACTAAAGTGCTGTTTTGAAAATGTAGCTCATAATGCTAGCTTTACAGATTTATATCAGGTCAAATCTTTTTCTCATAATATTTTTCTTTTAATGTCTATACTTTTGCCTTTATAATTTCAAAATCCCAGAGTATGTTTCAGATCAAAGAAGTTTTGCCTTTAAAAAATGGTTCAACTTACTGAGCTCTGTGATGCAAATGTGAAATATTTAGCAACGCTTAACACGTTGACTGCCAGGCTACAAAAAATTTGCATCATATGAGGTGGGCTAAAAATAGTGCACCTGTCCAGCCAGTTTTGATTTACTGATACCTCCTCAGAAGCCAAATATCCATATAAATGTCATTTTAATACACATAAATTCAAATCTGTATGAAAACGGGTAATCTATCGTCTACGCACTAACTCAAAGTTGATTCTTTCAGCTGGAATGACATGCTACGAACTATCTCGTAGTTCAGCAGTCAACGTGTTAAAAGGTTTTCAGCATCTATTTCTTTAAAAGGCTCTAGTACTTTTGAATTGAAAAGCCTTCCTTTCCAGCAATATTTTTGGAATAAGGCTATTAGCTTAGACAATGTGCCCAGTAAAATGTTTACCACTTGCATTATAATTGTTTTATAGCCATTTTACATTGTTTTTCTGGCGGTTTTTTGTGTGCAAGATTTTGTTGTAGGAATAATGTTCAGCCTTGATATTCTGTGCTATGTGTTCTGAAGGCTAATACAAGCTACTTATATATAGAAAAATGCAATTCAATTATTTTGTTATGTCTTGAGGGTTTTTTTAAAAAAAATAGTTGATTATGTGTGAACGTAATCATAGGATCAGGTGTAGAAATTGAGGGAAAAGGTTTACTAATAACCAAAGAGAACCTGAAAGAAATATTCAGTGTGAAATAAACTTTTAAAAAAATTGCTACCCTTAAATAGTATATTATAATAAGCATTGTGAGCCTCCAAAATGAACGTGAAGTTCAGGCAATCTTGATATTATTTTCTATATATTGTAAAGTTTGCATGTCCCAAATCTTGATTCGTGTATTGTAGATTTTTTCTAATTTTAATGCATTTTTATGCCATTTTAGCAAAATCTATTGCATTGAAAATATTATCCCTTAGACTAAATTAAAACTGGAATCGACTGAATAATTGTACACAATGAATATTTATTACAAGAAATATTTATGAAACCAAAGTTGTCTCTCTGACTAGAAATACCTTTTGTACTTCAATAGTTAGATTTTTTTTATAGTTGTTAAATTAATAAATGGAAATGTTTGGCTTAAATTCATTCATATAATTTAAAAAATGGTAATGTAAATAAGTAAATTAATAAAATACTGTGTTTGATAATATAAGATGTTTAAAAGCTATACAAACAGAACAAAAGTTGTATAGACTACCTTGGATTAAATTATATTAATTGTTTTAGTAGAGTGATATCGTTTTCTCTAACAGGAGCAAAAAACAAAAAATGAAGAGTATTGTGAAATTGTTTCATCAGACAATGAGAGAACTGATGCCAACGTATCAAGCGAATCTTATCTAGGGGATACTGAGAACAGCACTAGTAAGTTATTATGGCATTTTGTGTGTATTGCAAAAGCTTCTACCCTTATGACTTCCTTGTTCGTTTCTCTGGATGTCTTAAACTAATGTTTATTTCTAAAATAAAGAATTAGATAACTTCCTCCTCCATCATTTATAATTTATGTGAAAAAAAATATAAATATAAGTAAATTTTTAATCAGGTTATAAATTGTATTTGTGAAATTTAACTGATGTTTAAACTTAAAAAAAAGGTGACTGCACATCTCCAATCGAAATAATGAGTGACTCTTTGACACAAATGCACTTTGCATTGCTACTTGGTGAGAAAGCTTGATTAATCAGCATAGCATTTTATAAAAATAAGTATAAAGAATGCATATAAATAATAACAAACATCTTTATTTGGTTTAATGTTTAATCAAATCATCACAGTTTGGCTTTGAAACACTAGTTAAAATTGCTATAGTTTAATAAAATATTAACATGTAATATGATATAACCTGAAATAATTGTGTCTTTTGTTAATAGAATTGAGAGGTGGCATTTAATGTTTGTTATTTCAACGATTATACTGTGAAAATATTGTATTGTAAAAAATTAATTGATAAAATTTATTGGTTAAAATAACAACAAAGATTTGACATTTAATAGATTTGTAAAAGCATTGCCTTGTAAAAAATGTCATTTTTATTTTCTGCCACTCCTTTTTTTTTCATTTGTTTTCTTCTAATGAATGATGTATGAACATTTTGGTTTACTCCTAGTATGTTTTAAAGTTTATTTTAAAAAGTATGTTTTAAAGCTTTATCTTAAGAACATAGGAGTAAACCAAAAAGTTCGTAATACTTCATTAGAAAATTATTTCTTCTTTTCCCTTTTTTCTTTGTGACAATTCTATAATAAAGTTGTGGTTTACTTATTATTATTATTATTATCATTAGGTTTCAGTGGCTATGACTTTGCAAAATCTGTACCATCACATCAGATTATTATTGAGCATGGAGAAGTAATAAAGATGCTGTTTGAATTCATTGTGTATCTCCAGGCTGATTGCAAACATGATTGGACTGCAGCGTCTTTACATGTGATAGATGTTTTGATTAAATTATGTCAAGACAGTGAATCAAATAAATTGCTGCTCCAAAGTCAAGTATTTATGCTCAATTTCTTTTGAAGTTCAATTTAACTTATTGCATATTTTCTAATATAATAGCTCTAAGTTATTTCGTATTTTGTTAAAAATATCTTAAGTAAACCATGCAATGATTTTTTGGAATTCCAAAGATTGAACAATATGGGGTATCTGCTTTCTTTTTTACTGTTAAAATTGGTTGTTAATTTAAGCTAGTTCATTTCATATTAAGTGCTGGTTTGTTATGAGATAATAGGAATTTCTTATATATTTTTAGTGATCATGCACTACTATTCTGAGCTAACTGATTTGAAGTTATTCTGACTAGCAAATCATTAAGACCCCAACCTACAATACTTTCAACTAAATATTTGAATATCTTTGTCCAGTTAATGACCGATATAATTTTGTTGGCAATAGTAAGAAAACTGTTTCATGGAATTTTTACAAAATTTTGAAGCATTTTAATGAAAAATTTTGAAAACTGAGAAAAATAATAGAAAAAAACAAAAAGTTATCTAATTCTTAAAAGTCAAAATAGTAATTTAAACAACAGTTGATGTGAATTGTGAATTGTGGTATTAAAAACCATTAACTAATCTGCAGTCAACTATTTTTTACCAATTAATCTGTAACTGGCTAATTTGCTTATTGGTTGATCCATAAACAGAACACATTTTTGTTTTTTCAGTATTGCACAACAAATAGCATGCTTTGAAATATCAATAATTCTTAATCAGTTTTGAATCTTTGTTCAAGAATTACTCAAACTTGTTTTAATTATCAAATTGATGTATGGGAAAAACTCAAATATCATTTTGATACAAGTCTCAATAGCATAGTGCACAAAATTTTATCGTTATTTATTCTTTTTGCACATTTTCTAAAATACCTTTATTTTTTTTAGTTTCTCCCTTTTTTGTTAGTTTTTATCAGTTATTGCTACTCAGTGGCGGATCATAGGATTTTGAGGCCCCAAGCGCAACCTGATCCGGGGGCCCTACTATTGACGCCACTACCAATGTGATAGTTTACTAATACGAACGATGCAGATGTGCATGAACGACCCACAAAGATTTACGGGATTTTAAACTTTTTAAAGATGTTTAATGGAGTAGATCCTTTCGAAAATTGACTTTTTTTTTTTTAAGTTTCACAAAATTGAATGCCGGATGGAAGGTCCAAAACCAAAAGGTCCACGAACAGAAGATCCATTGGACCTTATGTCTAGCGGACCTTCTGTCTCTCGGATCTTCTATCCCGCGGACCTTTTGGATGTGGATCTTCTGTTCGTGGACCTTTTGGTTTTGGACCTTCCAGCTGGATCCCCATAAAATCTGCACTTGGTGACACTAAGGTTGAGGGTTCGACCTTTCGGTTTTGGACCTTCTGTCCGACTTTCCCGAGGAGAGGAGGGCTCAATGGTTCTCAAATTTTTGACAATAAGGCTTTATAAAAACGCAAATAATCTTTGGTGAGGTTAGAGGAAGGAGATGGAAATTTAAGAGTTTTCGCTTTAAAAAGTATATTCTAAAGCTCTCTTTGGCAGAATTAAAGACGATTTTTCTTAATCCACAAACTTTTGTAGATTGTAATGTTTAAGTCTCCTTCATTTTATAAAATCTAAAGACCTATTGACATTTCATTGTCTTGAATAATGTAAAAAACTTGAGATAATTGAAATTATGATTGGACCTTAATTGATTCAAAAAATCTATGTTATGCATTAAAAATTTATTGTAGGAATTCTAATTATGTTTACAGCTGTAAGCGCTTTTAAGTATTAAAGAATACTTACTCTATTATACTTAAAACGTAATAAAATTATTTCAAAAGAAAAAAAAAGCTTAGAAATCAAGACAAAAACTACTTTTTTTAGACGGATAATATCATTTATTTTGTTTCGCACCGTACAACTTTGTCAGCGGAAATTTGCTTATTGGCATTAACATAAACAAAAACTGACTAAACAAAAATTGAAACTGTTCAAGTAAATATGTAAAAAGTTAATGTTTGTATTTCTTTTATCAGATTAAAATATTTTAAATGATTTGAACTGGGTGTCAATGTATGGTAGAAGTTTGAATTGAGTAAAAATAAGGAGTTCAATGGAAATTGAATTACAACATTCCTATTTCCTATGAAGGTATTTTTATAACGAAGGGAAATCAAAATAACTGAAAGCACCAACGAAAGAACTTGCAGTTATTTATATTTTTTTCATGTAATATTGTTTACAACTATAATTTTCGAGTTAATTTCTGAATACAATAAAACTTTTGAGTATTAAGAAATATTTTTTAAAATAAACACCGAAATGAAAACTACTTAGCTCACAAAGGTTTTCCCTCAGATTATGAAAATATTAAGGGAACATTGGTTTAAGCAAAAGTTCTACTCTTTTGTAAAACAAAATAAATAGCATGAAAAAAAGCTCTGGTACTAATAAAAATCTATGATAAATACAATTTGAGATATTAGACGTTTTTAATACGTTAATGAATGGGAAATGAGTTTCACACGCTTATAAAAAAGAGTGCCACAAGGAATTTTTAAATATTTTCTAACTGAGTAAATATTACTAACTCCAGTATATTAGTCGTGGATAGGATACACTTCGATATAGGCCCGCAGTCGAAACAATACCAAATAGTTTTAAAATAGTGAACCTAAAACCATAATAAAATTTGCGCATTAACATTTTTTACAACGAAATCTTCGATTACGAAAAGGAAAATCAATTTATCATCATATCAAAGACCAGAGTTCATGGTTTGTATATCATTTTAAGAATCACAAAGCATTTTTCTTACTGAAGATATTTCCTTGTAATAACCAATAGCAATACAATTTGAACCATTATTAGACATTTTTTAAAACATTTTGAGAAATGCAATTTTGAACAACCTTCAAAAACACATGAATGAGGAGAATAATTTAATGAGTATAGCAAGTAATTTTGATATTTTAAATACTGACACATTTTTGATTTATCTGTTACATTAAAATTATACCACTCTTTAAATATTGAACATGAAATTATAAAACATAACATCATTCAATAATTAAATGTTCTTCTATTGCGAATTAAGAAATAAATTATTCATAAAATTCAGAATTCATGGTTACTACAGTGAACCTTTAGTTAATCCTACAGTCCTTTAGTTAAATTCAAGACAAAAAATTAAACGACAAACACGAACAAAACTAGCAATTAAATTATTTTACTTACCTTACTAAAGGAGTAAAAAGACGCTGCATAAATTGGTTAAACTAATTTTTAGTTGCTGAGTTAGAGGATAAAAAGAGACTAAGAAAAAAAAAGAACCAGCTGTCCCATCTTCGATCTTTATTGAAATAAATAGAACCAAAATCTCTTGTAAATGATTTTTCTTTTCATGTAACTTAGGAGAGAAAAAATGACCAATCAAAGCTAGCTCTAAAATATATGCTACTGCCTCAAGACAGAGCAATAAATTGTGCCGAACCTTCTCCACCCTCACTGACGAGTATTTCCTTTTCTTTAAAAAAGAAAAAGTAAAAGAGTAATTCTTTGCATTCTAGTAGTATCATCATCTGATAAGAGGAAAAGAGGAAACAGACAGAGCCCTTCTGCATGCTTTGTAGAAAAGCGAGACATGGTTGTAAAACTCGGCGCCTTCTGGCCCATGCTTTTGTTAAAGAAACTGACCCCCCAAGTGTTGAAGATGACATTAGGCAACCATAAAATGGAAAGGAGAAGATAAGGACACATAAGGGCAGCTGGTAAACAGAAGGTTTCCAGAGCAAGAGAGAGGGGTGAAATAGCAGCTCTTTTTAGAAAAATCTTTGCCACCCATGTCCTTGACCTTCCAATGCCACCCCCTTATTATGTCGAGCATCAGCCAAAAGTAGGGAAATGCTAACTATTTTCCCAGGGAATCCGGCTATAAGGTCCATTTATTTTCCCATGTCACCCAAGCAGACTAATGTTTTTTTTTTTTTTAATACTTTCGTAATTTAAAAAAAAAATGTTATCTTTTCTTTCTCTTCAAATAAAGTGTTAAAGTATTAAATTGCCACCCCCTTAAAAATGCCGATCCGGGCGGACTGCCGCCTATGCGCCACTGGCCAAGATACGACGGGAGACGAAGCGGGTAAGCGCGGCTGCTGTCTTCCCGCAAATTTTCGAAACTTATATTTAAAAAAATGCAATTTTAAATTGCCCTTAATGATATTACGTGGGGCAGTTGGGATCGGATCTCTCACCCGAATTTTTTTTTTTAATTAAGGTCCTAAAAAGTTCATTTCGGACTCTTTTTGATCTTATGAGGGGATGGGGTGCACTTCGCTTAGATAAGCACTAAATAGTTTCATCACCACACATTTGCTGTGCAACTTGCTGTGCTTAGTCAGAAGTTCGTAAATAATCCAGTTATAATAATATTTAAGAATAAATAAATAAAAAGAAACATTTTGAGACTCACAGGGGACATCCGAAACCCCTCCCCCCTCCCTGCATACGCCACTAGAAATTCCCGTTTATACATTTTTTTATTTAACTTTGTTTATTCAATTTATAACATTGAAAATTGTTTTTTTTTGGGGGGTTTCTTTGGGCTGATTTAATGACCCCCCCCCCCCCCGGCTACGGCCTTGCGTTTCATGACAAAGAAGAACAGACACTATTAAAACATCGAGAATAATGTAAAAAGTAATTTTCAATTATTTTTCTTTTGTATTTACCTTCCTTGAAGGAAAATAGAAAAATTGTGATGACAATGTATACATATTTATTAAGTATTATTTCAAAATGTAAGTACAATATTCAGTAATTACAGTACAAAAATCGTAAGATAAAGAAAAGACACTTCTCACTTGCCGATTGTAGAGCACGAAATATGATATATTGCTTGTTTTGATAAAGCATTCCGGAAGAATGGAACAAATACATTTTAAAACTTTAAACCTTGTAAAGTTACACACTTCTTTTTTTAATATTCCAGTTTTTACTTCTGGAAAAATCTAAGCAAAGGCACCTGAAACCCAGGAGGGCATAGGCCCCCTTAGATGCAGAGAAAGATTACCACATAAACCAACTAGACCTGGGCATGGGTCCTATCTTTCTAAGAGGCCTCAATTTTTTAAAGGATTATGCACAGTAGGGTGGAGCGAAAAAAATGAATTTTTGATTTTCGTAAACGGGTACCTTTCATTTACTGTGAATGAGGATAAGTAACAATTCTGTAAAATATTTCAATTTTGCGACGTAATCTTTAGTCTGCGCATTTGGCCTAAAGTTTTGAAATTTTTGATTTTTTTTAGATTTTTCAAATTTTTAAAAAAAATATTGCAAATGATAAAACTAGTGACGGGTGGTTACTAAATGAAAGAAAAAGGTTTGAAATATACAAGAAATTTTTTTAAACCATTTTAGATCATGATTTAAGTCTGCGCATTAGGCCCAAAGTTCATCAAATTTTCAGAAATTTCCGATATTTTCAATAATGAGCAAAAACTTTATAATTCAATATTTCCTCTCAATAATTACTTAAGTGCCTTCGAAACATTTTCTTAATCATTTTGTTGTTTTTTCTGAACTACTCAACTCTTTGCTTGCTCATTGAAATTACCCAGGACTCACCACGAGGAAGTGGCAGCACTTTAGATGCCACCCGAGCTCCCCTTGCTTCCAACCAATGAGAACACACATTTACATTTCTTAGACAAGTCAGGAACAATAAATTGTTTCTTGGAGTAGGATATTGTTTGCATTGGTTTTGATGGATGCACTACAAAGGCAGGAAAATACAAAGGTGTAATACGAAAACTGGAAGAAAAACTTGGTAGACCTCTTTAATGGGACATTTGCCAATTACATTTGAATGAACTTAATTTGCTGCATTATCTGCAAAAGCTTGATGGACCTACCAGTGGACCAAAGTGATTTTGGGCCTGTTGGACGAAGCTAAACAACATGTTATACTTTCAAATCAATTCAATATGAACCCATAGGATTTGTCATTGATCAGATTGAATTTAACAATAAAAATGATTCAAGTACTGAGTAACTTCATGAGATGAGCAAGGTAATTTTGACCGGAAAAGTATCCAAAAAAATATGAAACAGAAGTCCAAGAAAGCTTTCCCAAGCCAGATGTTGACTACAGTTAACATAATCTTTAGATTATAATTTTTAAAAGAGTTCATAACTTTCGCGGTAAAAGTGTCCTTGCTCTTTTAGGATGAAGTGCAGACGGTACTAATTTAGCTATGAATTTGCGTGAGATTATAAAGATTATCTCCCCGGGAAAAAGCAGAAAATTGCATCCACATCTATTCAAAACAATGTATACTTTGCACCCAAGAAATATGCTGTTATCGATATCTATATATATATATATTAATGGATGTATGTATGTTTGTTCCTTATACAAATCCATAGTTCTCGTCAGATTTTCAACAAACTTGGCACAGAGGTTCCTTGATGCATTAGAATTCACATAGGCGGGGCTTTGAAATTTAAAAAAAAAATCCAAAAAGCTCAAAATTCAAATATTTTGTCTCAAAATGGCCATTTTCTTTCAATTTTGAATAGAGTAATAGAGGTAAGACTTTAAACATAGAAATTGATAAAATGTAACACATTTAAATAGGAGTATTTTCCAACAAAGATTACGATTAACAATGATTTATCAATTTAAGGCTCAACAATATTTCATTTTAGCATTCATTAGAAATAAATTTTTATATTCCCATATGGATAGAATTCATTCAAATATTTTTTAGAGCTATGTTGTATTAATAAGCTTCCGGGCAACGCCGGGAAATAATCTACTTAGTTCATAAGAGAAAGCATATAAAGAAACTTGTTTTAAAAGACTAAAAACAAACAAGCAAACAAGTGAGAACGCTTCAGATCCCAAAAATAGATAAAAATCTATTTTTATACATTACAGAATAAATTAAAAGACAGTATACATCGATATGATTTCTTGTCATGATGTGGAAATTACAAAGCCACCTTTTACAAGTAATTTAACGCAATATTTACAAAGATTATGGAAGCTGAGAATTTAAATATGATTTCTGAATGCGCTCTTTTTAAACTGCCATTCAAGACTCAATCATTTGAAAGAGCTGTCAAATAGGTCACAAGCTCTTCAAAATTGGTATATAATCACAGAAAAAGAAAAAGTTTAGTAAAAACCAGGATATCTGACACAAATATTTGATCAATTTAAGACACAAAGGAACAATTTAACTGTGAAAGAGTATCTAAGAAATGTATATGCGTGCTCGCATTGGTTGAAAGGAAGGGTTCACGTGTAGGACTAGAAGTGCGATCACCTCCTCGTAGTGAGTCCTGGGTAGTTCCACACGAGCTAGCGAAGAGTTTATGGGGTCAAAGTAATAACAAAATGAATAAAAACAGGTTTGAAGACACTTCAAGTGAATATTGAGAGGAAATACTGAGTTAAAAAATGTTGAAAATATGAGAAATTTTGGGAAATTTGATGAACTTTGAGTGTAACGCACGAACTGAAATCATATTCTAAAATGGTTTTAAAAAATTCCTTGCATATTTCAAACCTTTTTTTTCCATTTAATAACCACCCGTCACTAGTTTTATCATTAGCAATATTTTTTTAAAAAATTTGAAAAATCTAAAAAAAATCAAAAATTTCAAAACTTTAGGCCAAATGCGCAGACTAAAGATGACGTCGCAAAAGTGAAATATTTTACAGAATTGTTACTTATCCTCATTCACAGTAAATGAAAGGTACCCGTTTACGAAAATCAAAAATTCATTTTTTTCGCTCCACCCTAATGCACAGCACTAAAGTTATGCAAACAATATGAGTATTTTTAAGAAAAATAATAAAAAAATAACCATTTTTTAATTGGAGAAAAAAAAACTTCCTTGAACGAGACTCTTTATTCATTCTACCGGTAACGGATTTACCATATTGCAACTGTGAGGGCCCCCATAATCATAGGGGGCCCCTAAGAGTCAGAGGGTTCAAAAATGTACATGATAACTGATTTACATAGTGCTGAGATGGACTAAAGAGGCCCCCAAAAATGCATTTTAACGGGGCCCCTAGCCACGCTGCATTCTGCCACTGAATTTTCAGGGGGGCTGCAAATCATTGTGGGCTTTGGGCCTCATTATTAGTTCGTTGGGCCTAGCTTAAATGCAGATCCCTATCGGGAGCAATCACCAATCAGTCCTATTGGCTTTGGCTAACTGTCAATTTCCGTGGATTTTGAGCATTTTCCACTAAAGTTCGTGACTTTCATTGGCAAGTCCTAAAATTGAAAATTTTTATTTTTGAGAACGTATAACGTTCCACGGTTTCGAGGCCCACTGCTTTTCTGAGGCCCCAGGCTTGCGCCTCTTGCGCCTGTTGGGTAATCCGCTACTGTTGCTACTGCACTTGAAAAATACCACTTTTCTGGTGATGTGACCAATAGGGTGGGGCGAAAAATAAAAAGTTTTTCAGATCAACTTCTAATAGTTGCCAAAAGTTGTCTTTGGTGATAGTTAGCTTTTGTGCAAAATTTGAGAAAAATCGGTTAATATCTTCAGGGGGCGCTGCGATCGCAAAGTTTTACCATAGGTTTGTTATGGATTTTATGGTTAAAATATCAAAAAGAATGGGCCTTTAGCTAGTCTCTTTGCGTTTTTTTACTCAAAAGATGTTTTCATGCATTCAAAGCATATGAAATGACTCACAAACATTATTTTATATGATATATTTATATTTAAAAAAAATCACTTTTTTTCACGTTTTTGTTTCTTTTTAAATGCTCGAAATATAAATATATCATATAAAATATAGTTTGTGAGTCATTTCATATGCTTTGAATGCATGAATATATCTTATGAGTAAAAAAAATGTAATGAGATTAGCTAACGGCATTGTTTTCATATTTTAACCATAAAATCCCGATAAAAGCTATGGTAAAACTTTGCGATCGCAGCGCCCCCTGAAGATATTAACCGATTTTTCTCAAATTTTGCACAAAAGCTAACTATCACCAAAGACAACTTTTGGTAACTATTAGAAGTTGATCTGAAAAACTTTTTATTTTTCGCCCCACCCTAGTGACCAACCTTAGTATTCACTTCTCATATTCATAAAGTATGTGTCTAAAATGTAATTGCATACGCAGATGCTACAAACCGCTAACAAAATATTCAATTATAAACAAAATTTCTTAACACTTTAGAAATACTTATTTAGTATTCATTATTTTAATGTTTACCATTCTATAATTTAGGGAGTTCCTGCAATGCTCCTGAAAGGATTCTCAAATTCTCTAAATAAAACTGGAGAGAATATTAAAGGTACTAAATTATAAGTTGATTTATACATATATATCTAAGATGGTGCTGTGTCCTATTTTACCTGAATCCTTGGAATTAGGTTTTGAAAATTGGGAATATTGAGCTCGAGGGCAGTTTTATATAAACAACTGAAGAACATTCTAAAACAATTTAAATTGAGGCTACTATAACTATTTATGTATTCAGGAATTTTCTACAAATGTTAAGAAATTATCCTTAATGTTACATTGGAGTTAATAAATAGTCAAACCTGAGGCCCAAACTCAATCTTCAAGTTTGCAGTCCAGCGTCTGAGCCATTCAGCCAACCGGGCGCTCACTTAAGGCGTGATTTACTACAATATTTCCATCCACACACAACAGTAACTTAAGAACTTTCAGATTTTCTTGCTTGATCCATTAGTTAATAATCCTAAATTTGATGCATGGAATAATATTTGAGGTGTTGTATTGTAACTCAGCAATGTTAATGAAAACTGATTGGTTGCATAGACTTTCAGCATTTAGAATATTTTGAACTTTAAAAAGCATTTTGTCTAATTTTTAAACTGAATTTTATAGCCTGAAAATGTATCACATTTACTGTATTATTTGCGTGAATTGAATTCTTATTAACAGGGTTTGACTCGATAAATAAAATGCTGTTAGTGATATAGCCAAAAGTTGAAACTGGCTTTGAAAAGGCCCTCAACAAAGTTTAATTTTTGCTGTGAGTAGGACCCTGCTTACAAAAAAATTGATAATTCTTTGGCAGAGACGGGTCTAACGGTACGCGGACTAAGCAGCCGTGTGGGGCCCCGTGGACCTGTATGCGCTATGGGGCCCCGAAATTCTCCTAGAATCTAAAATTCGAATGCACTGGTTTTAGATATAACTGCAACCTGTAGCTAAACGAACGAGCTTGTGTGCATCCGGGGGCTAATATGTACCAATAGGCTAATAAGGTCCAACCTAGGGGCCCCGCTCTGGGGGCCCCAAATTGTTTCATAAATATTTTAAAAGCCCATGACCTATACTGGACTGGAATTTATATCATTAGGCCTATGTGTACCGGCTGAGGGGCCCCCAATTTCGTTTACCGTTTTAAATTACGATGTTATGCTACAGGGTCCCAAAGTTTGACTGGATTCTAAAGCTCCAATACGATGGCTATAGCTTTTACCAACCAACTAAACTACCGTCTGTTTGTTTGTTTCTTTTTTTCAACGTTTAAAGAACATGTATAGCAATGACATTGATTCTTGTACTTTAGAAGATGAATTTGATCATTTTGTTATGCTTCTGAAAGAAAATGAGGACTCATTCAAAAGAACATCTGAAAATTCAGACAATTTAAGTCTCTCATGTCATAATATTTATCAAGCTGCTAGCGGGATGTCTTGCACATTTCCAAACATGGAGACTTTTGAAAATATTTTTGACAATACCTATGTCAAATGCATCAGGTGAAAGATCGTTTTCTGTTTTAAAAAGAGTAAAAAATTATTTACGCAGTAAAATGGGAGAAGAGAGGCTTAACAACTTAGCCATACTGTATATTGAACAGGAATTGTTGAACCGCCTCAACACGGAAAACATAATGATTTTGCTGCAATTAAATCTAGACGAAAATTTATATGAGGTATGTAAATAAAAAATATTGGTAAACTGTATTGTTTTTTTTTTCTTGGGGAGGATGATGGGATTCCCCCCCCCCTTTTTTTAGAGTGGGATATAAGGGGCCTCCAAAACTTTTACCGCTTGGGCACTTCACTTGATCCGTCTCTGTTCTTTGGTTGTGAATTATATGCAAATGTTATTTTCTCAATTTGCTACATAAATTAATAAATGCATTGTTGAGGTATGGCTGATGTGATGAACAGTTACTAATTTTGGTTTGTTTTCTATAGATTTCCAAATTGCTTCAATGAATCTCTTTATCACTTTGACTGAGGCAGCTATGTCACCATTTGAACTGAAGCAAATAATTGAATTTTTCAAGTCAGCTAATGCACCTTTGGTATTTATGTATTGATATTCCTTTTGTAATTAATTTTATGTGAGTTGTTGTCATGTATTTTTTTAATAGATATCATTTACATAAAATGAATGCCTGTAAAAAGTAATGCAGTTTTCTTAGCAATATTAAAGACAAAAATTCAATAACATTTAAGAAAGGATTTATATTTTCTCAGTTTGTTAGGATTAACAATTTTAATATTATTATTCAATAATATTATTGCTTTCAAGTAGAAGAATAACTAAAAATTACCAAAATAGGCAGTATTTGAAAAATGTTTTTGTTTTATTTCTTTGAAGGCATTAACCTTTTGGATCCGGGCTGTTCATATAGACATTTTTCTTTCGACCCAGGTAGTATGACAGTTTGACCACAGATTTCTTTTCCATTGAAAAGAGAAGGTATAAACTATCGTACCAGACGTATGAAACCTTGAAAAAATCCCCGGCTCCAAAGGGTTCGAGTAAAAATTTCAACCCCATCCTCTAAACTAAACTAGACGAGACTTATGGTCAGTGGCGTACCTATGGGGGGTGTTTTGGGGACAACCCCCCCCCCTGAAACGTTGGTCCAAAAATGCAAAAATGAGATGAAAAAATATAAAACTCCTAGAGTGTAAAAGTACAATTCTCCAGCGAATATCATTGTGTTACAGACTTCATTGCCACCCCCTCCCCTTCCCAGAATCATTGAGGATTGTCTTTTTTAGGAAATAAATGTCAAAAATTTCCGGAGGTAGGCCTCCAAACCTCCCATTATGATCGAAATTCGTCTGAAATGGCGTTTTTGGAACTGAAATTTCGAAAAAATCGCTGGGAAGAATTTCTGTATCCTATTATTTAATTTCACATTATTAAAAATGGCCGGCAATCGTGTTTTACTGACTGAGGAAGAGATCGAACATCACCAAGATAGGCTAGAATGGAGTTTTTAGAGGTACAATTTATGAAAATTTCCGGGGGCGAACCCCCGGATCTCCCTTCTATTTTTCTACAGTAATATTTCTTTACTCTTTAAAAAGCTGTCCGGTTTTTCGAACTTCGGAAGTACGCATTTTCAAGTGCGTATTATATATATACACACATACCAGGGGTCTGTCCAGGATTTTTCCCAGGGGCCGTTTTTTGTGAAAAACTAAATAATTTTGTGCAAAATCAATTAATTTTGTGAAAATCAAACAATTTTGAAAAAAAAGCAAAAAAAAAAAATTTTTTTTTTAATTTAATAAAAAATAAAAGTGAATTTCATTTATTTTCCTCTTAAAACAGCGTATCAAACATCAAAAATGCGAAAAATCCGATTCCTGTAACGGATGCAAAGAGATTGCAGTTTTCAAAGGGCATCAAACGCATAAAAACGGCATATAAATGAGTTCATTTTGGTAAAAAAAAATTTAAACGGCATTTTAAAAGTTTATGATAAACATTTATCTACTTATATTAAAAACTGAGTATCTTTCTAACTATCTATGTCACGCTTATTTCTCCTGAACGCCAATGAACTGAAAGTCGAACCAGGTACCGATAGATAGGTAATTTTTCAGGCTTCATTAGTTTCAATCTATATGATTATACGATTTTAATTAGCGAAGATATCAATTAATAAGTATTCAAATTTAAAGCGATTAAGCCTAATAAATGATTAAACTTCCAAGACATTTTTTCTTACCATTGCCATTTTGAATTAAAACGTTAATTAAATTATTGAACTATTTAAAATTCCAAGATATTTATTTCTTTCCGTTGCGATTTTAAGGCAGGAATTCAAGTGAAACACGGACGATCGCAACTCACCAATGCAATCGCAAATTCCAAAATTTGGATTCAAGTGAAACGAATTCACTTGAATTCGACTTACAGTAGCGGTTGCAATATGCGATCGCCTCGAAGCGACTGCAATGGTGTTTCACTTGAATTCGGCCCTAAATTAAAACATTAATTAAATTGAACTTTTTAAAATGAAAGAGTGTTATTTTTTTCCATTGTCATTTTAAATACGTGTTATAACAAAGTTCTAACAATTGTTTTTATTCTAATTATTAATGACATATTTTTTTCTCAGGTACCACTTTGAAAATGTGTTTTTAAATAAAATTGCAATTGCTGTTTTTAGAAGGGACTTTTTCTGGCTGCGATCCATAAGTAGTCAAATTTAAAGCGAATGTTTAATTAATAAGTAGTCAAATTTAAAGCGATTAAGCCTAATTAATGATTAAACTTCCAAGACATTTTTTCTTACCGTTGGCATTTTGAATTAAAACGTTAATTAAATTATTGAACTATTTAAAATTCCAAGATATTTATTTCTTTCCGTTGCGATTTTGAATTAAAACGTTAATTAAGTTGAACTTTTTAAAATGAAAGAGTGTTATTTTTTTCATTGTCATTTTGAATACGTGTTATAACAAAGTTCTAACAATTGTTTTTATTCTAATTATTAATGACATATTTTTTCTCTGGTACCGTTTTGAAAATGTGTTTTTAAATAACATTGCAATTGCTGTTTTTAGAAGGGACTTTTTCTGGCTGCGATCCAAATATTAAAAGAACCTTTTCGTTTAGAATTTGGCAATTAATTTTACTGGAAGAAAGCGGTTTGGAAATAATTGTTTTTGGAAAGGAATTTTATTTGTTATTTAGGGAGAGTGCTAAGTATGCGCTACTTGACATCGTCTTTATTTTTGAGGAAGCATGTGCAAATAATTCGATTGATTCTTTGATGCAGGAAAGCTTTTTAGCGAGCCGCTTTAGCGGGGAGTAGTTTATTAAACTTTTCCTTGGTACTTTAAAGACGAGCCGCCTTGGCGGCGAGTAGTGAATTGAAACTTTCCTCGCTACTGTAAAGGCGAGCCGCCTTGACGGCGAGTAAACTGTTTAAGCTTTCCTCATTTCTTTAAAGGCGAGCCGCCTTGGTGGCGAGTAGTTTTCTCAAACTGCCTTCACTACATTACAGCCCGTGCAACGCCGGGCTACGCAGCTAGTATTATTAATATCTGTTGACACAATTGATTGAAAAATAAAATGAAATGATCCATCCAGTGTTTAACATTTAGACTCATAAAAGAACAGTTAATTTTACTTTAAAAATTATAAAATAATGATCTGAACAAAAAATAAAGCGAATTTTCATTTATTTGCCTCCTAATAAAGAGTAATTAGCTTGAAAAATAAGTAAAATTAGATTTTCTTATCGGATGCAGAGAGGCATTTTTCAAAATGAAAACCTCAGATGTATAAAAACGGTAAATAGAATAATTTATCAAAGTCAAATAATTTTAGAATTATATTTCATCAGGTTTATATGATGAATGTCTTTAATAATCACCGACATATTCGCTAAAAAAATTCGGCGGAAAAAACATGAAAGTAGTGAGACATAGCAAAACAAACAGAAAAGTACATAAATTATTCCTGAATATAACCAAAACACCGCTGGCAGGGTTGCCACAGGCTACTTAAATGCTACTTTTTGCTGCCTTTTTAGGCTCTAGGCGACTTTGGAGACTTTTTTTGAGCACGAACAGGTTAAAAAGCAACTTATTTTCACTGGAGCTACTTTTTTGGAGACTTCTTTATTTTCCAAAGCAAGTTTTCATTTGAAAATCTTGGTTTTATTAATTAATTTGAAACCCATTATTTTTTATTCTTATTTCTTTTTCACCTAAAAAAAGAACATTCCTTTGCCTTTTATTATGGACAGATCCACTATTATTTTTTTAAATAGCAATCAGGGAGGGGCTTAGATTTTGGAATAACCTCTTTGCTACGTTAGCTTTTGGGTAAAAAGTGATTTGCCTAATAGCCTTAGCTACTGAGGAATTGGGGTGGATCTATTTATTTGTTATATATTGGGGAAAAATCGACTCGAAGTTTAGTAGATTGAAGGAACTGACTTATTTAAGACTTTCCTTTTACTGAATTTTAATAATAAACAGCTGATTAAGTAAAAATTTATTTTTAGAAACTTACAGACATCAAGCACGAGCTTCTCCCAAAATTCTACACTGTTAGAGATTTTAATAATTGTGCACATCTTGTTATTTCAATTATTTTAGAATTTGACAGCTATTTTAACCATAAGCTTACTGAAGCATATTATATCCATAGCTCTTTTTTTTTTCAACCTTGACTTTTATTTTTTATCGATTGTAATTACTTTTTTGGTGGGAAGTGTATAAATAATAAGCAAATGAGCTATTAATTGTTAAATTTTTTTCTCGCAATAAGTATTTTTTCACTTAAAATCTTAATCAGCTTCTTTTTAATTTTATTTTATTAATTTTTAAGGGGTAGTTTTTGCATAAGCTTCCAGTTGAACAGTTGAAATTTGTGAAAGTTGAAGTAACTCATTGATTAATATTTTTAGAATTGATGATTAAATAGAGGAAAATTATGCAAAATGATATAAATTAAACGGGGGTATAAGAGGTGTACTGTTTAAAGTTTTTCTTTATTTTAAAGAGCTCATGTATGTGCAATTTTCAAGTTTGTGTGATCTTCTACCTTACAAAAAATGAGAATCCTTTTGCACAATTTTTGTGATTTTTTTTTTTTCGTTGAGTATGCATCAAAGCTTTGTTAGAAGACAAGTGCATAAAATTTATTCTCATTTTTACTGAAACTTTCATTTAAAAATAAAAGTAAAAAAACTCTGCAATCATTTTAAGCATGATTATTCACTTGCCACAAAAAGTACTGAATCGCTGATTTTGTATAAATGTTGTCAAGTTTTGTAATAATAGCATTATATTTCTGATGTTTTTCAAGGAACAAAGTACTAGTTAACATTATGATTAAGAGCTCTATTTCTCCACTTCAGACTTTCAGCTCAAGTCCTCCCTCACACCATCTCATGTTGCAGAACTAATATGTTGAGTTAGGGCCGTATTGAAGGAGTGGGTTTTTAGGGTTCAAACCCCTTCCGAAATTTTTCAAAACTATTTAATAAAATGCTTTTTATAGTTTCTCACTGAAAAAATTATTGTTGCTGTTTTGTTTCAATTTTCTTATTTACTTTGAAACTGCAATTAAAAATGAAATGATCATTATTGAATATTATACAAATTAAGTGTTTTTTCTGCAGTAATTATTTTTATTGTAGTTATTGCAAACATACCTTAACAGTACGCCTTTCTCTGCAAATTTTTAATACCACTAAAAGAACTCTAAAATTTTTCAAATTAGGAAGTACTAAACTCTATTTTTAACACATCTTATAAGTGTCGTGAAATCGAAATTCAAAGTACTCCTTCAAATGCGCGTATATGAGTAAGTCCAGTTTTTTTTTTTTCATTGAAAATATGAGTCATTTTTTATTCCATTTTTCATATTAATACCCTTTTAACCTCTGCTGTAATAAAAATCAACAGAATATAGAGCATGAATTCAAATTTTATTGACTTTATAGATTTCACGAGAAATAAGTTTGATAAAACCCTCCCCGAAATTAAGTTCTGGTTATGGTCTGTGTGGAGCATTACGTTATAGTCATCCAGATTGCGAATCATATCAGCACACAAAGTGCTGATATCAGTTTGACGCCAGAATGAAATTAAAAAAGTAGCTAAGGTTAGGAAAGAAAATTAAAAAATGTTAAAACAAAAGAAAGTGAGCGAAGAAAAAACCGAAAAAGCTGAAATGAAAAGGGTAGTCAAGCAATCAGAGGAAAAAATCAAATTAGTACCAAGTTTCTGGCAAAAGTACTGCTGTACTTTCAAGGTCCTAGTTACTGTTTAACTAGTTCTTGCAACAAAAGACCAAGTAATTTTTTACACTAATAATGTTCCTTTATTTAATAAGTTTGGCAAAAGTTTTTTTTTTTTTTTTTGTAATTGCACATTCAGTTTAAATTCCTCAGCAAAACAGATGGGGACTTTTTACAAATGTTAACTTTCAGCTGTACTATTTATTTCTTACTTTGTTTATCTGATCATGAATACTGTTTTCTTGAAACTTTTTCTGTTTTAGGGACTATTTTTTTTGCAACTTTTTTAATTTTGGGACTACTTTTTTGCAACTTTTTTATACGTTTTTGGCTACTTTTGCTACTTCTTTAATGAATTTTTCCTGTGGCAACCCTGCGCTGGCCACCTTGTCTAGTGGTCAGAGTAGTCTGCCATGGATGGTGTAGCCCCTGGTTCGAGTCCCGGTTTGGGCATGGATGTGCTTTCTCTCTATCGTCCTTGTCCTTTCTTTATATGAATGTGTTGTTGTGTGAAAGGTTGCCTACCCTATAAACGGGTACCTATGGCATGCGTGTACTGTGAAAGTCGGACTTCACACCAAATAACGGTACAATTGGAAAAGTGAAGCAGCGCACCCCAAATTTGCCATCCTGGCTGGCACACGACAAACAAACAAAAAAAAAAAAAACACCGCCCTTGCAAGCATCAAATTAAAAAAAAAAAGAATAACATACTAATACTAATGATTTCCTACCAAAATAAGGTCAAAAAGTTGCACCAAAAACGTCAGATGGCGATAATTTTAAATAGCTGGTCACTCTATCAGAAGCAATCCTATTTTTTCTCCAACCCTAGCTATCTGTTTGCAGTTCTAAGTTCATTTCGTAGATAATTGCAATTGTTGTTAATTCCTTTTTGTTTAAGTCAAGAGCTGGAGAAAAATCCTTACTCTGCATTTCCAGAGAAATCTATAACAGCAACATGGCAGCAAGCCTTTTTGATTTGCATATGATAAAACAAACAAGCAGAACTATTAAAGCAAAACAACTACCTTTTTTAAGTTGTTAATTTCTTTAAAAGAAGCTGGAGCATAGCAGACAGGAAGTGTGCCGACTTTTTTTTTTTTTTCTGAAAAAGTGGCGGATAAGCAATTTCCTTCTTTAACTTCAGAAAAGGCACAAAAATTATAGGCTTTTACACAGAAATATGCTATGAGTTATTTTGATATTAGATTTGCTTTTTGAATGGATAATGGGTGAAATGTCCGTTTTGTTTGATTAGCATTTTGTGAAGAGTCCGTTTTACTTGATCGTATTTTTGTGATGGGTCCATTTTGCTCGATCGTATTTTTGTGAAGGGTCCGTTTTGCTTGATCGTGTTTTTGTGAAGGGTCCGTTAACGGACCCAAATTTCCTCTGGCCAGATCCCTGCATACATACATGCAAAGTGTGGGTAAAAAGGGGTTGCCCCCCCCCCCGCCGTTTTTTTAACCTCGTGACTATTTAGAATATAACCCCCCCCCCCCTGAAACCAACGAGTAGTTACACCACTGCTTATGGTACAACATGTTTACCGCCCGGTTCCTAAAGGTTAAAGCAATATTTTTTTCAAATGTTTATATTTTAGAACAGTGATTTAAAACCACATATTTTTTTCCAGGATGTGCTGTTGACTACTTTGGAAAAAATGGTTAATGGAATAAAACAGCATCCATTGTGGAGCATTTCATTCCCTTGCGAACAAAAAATCAACTTGAATTTTTTTCGCATTAAGAAACGATTCAAAGTAATCAATAATGCTAGGCATCTCTATTCATCAGTGAAAAATGCAACTTCTGCTTGGAGATCTTCTGCTCTGTTCTTTCCAGTGTCAGAAGATACAAAATGGAATAATTTCAGTAAGGGATTTGATTTCTGCTTTTGGTTGAAATTAAATTCTGCAAAGTCTTCAGTCATGAACAAAGGTAATTTTTGATTAATAATTGATATTTCATGCGCTTTAGATGTGTTTATTTTTAGATTTATTTTCTGTTTATCGGTGTCATTGAAAATATGTCTGCTGTTGTAGATTTATTGTTACTTTTATTTTTGTATTTTATTCTTTTATTCACTTTTTCATTTTTGAATTACAAAATAAATCTTAACATAATTTGTGGAATTATTTTCTTTGTCAAATTCATTATTTATGTGCGTTATTAATTGGAGCAATTTTAGGTATTTGTTAGGTAACATTGGCCTAACGACAGGGTGTAAAAAAATCAATGATTTTTTTAAAAAATCAAAGAAATCGGATTTTTTTTATTTAAATCAGATTTTTTTGATTTAAATCGGATTTTTTTTATTAAAAAAAAAAAAAAAAAATTAGAAACTTCAGTTATTAATTAATTTTTATTTATGAACAACTTACCTTTAAGTTTTTAAAAATACAAAAACATCTTTGAAGTAAAGCTTCACCAATAAGAAACCCAAAGAAAAGTGTTAGGAGCCAATCTGAAAATAATTCTGTGTACTAGCTAGGATAAAAATCAAATGGGGTAGGAAGCTCAACCCAATCCTCACTTCATTCAGCCCCCTCTTTATTTTGCTTTTGTTTTGTAAAGCTGGAATATGTTTCATTTCAGCCACTAGTAAAGACTCCCCCCCCACCCCCCACCGCCCAGTTGCTAATGCAAGGCATAGAAAATTCATCTTCTGTTTGGTTGTTTTTGTTTTTTCTTTTCACTGAAAGTATATCACACACATTCTATCATGTCCGTCCCCCCTCAATTCACTCTTTGCAACACCTGCCCTGCACCTTCATGTATTTTCTTTATTTCACATATTAGACAACAAATAGCACTATTTGTGCATACATATTATTTGGACTGCAAACTTCCAGCATTGAGTAGGATTACTTTTCAATTGATTAGATGGAAATCAAAGCTCTAAAAAAAATGGTAAAAATAATGAAATTGGGATTGTCCAAGAGAATTTTTTAAGGATTAAAATAAAAGTGATTTAAATCAATGATTTTTTTAAAAAAATTAAATTGATTTTAAAACCCGATTTAAATCACTGATTTAAATCAATTGATTTAACACTAGAACGACGGAGGGGCCTGTGTGGCCCCGCTCGCTGTTTGGTGCTCAATAACTCTAATAATAATTAACTTAGCAACCTGCCACTTTTTGACTTTTCATAATCCGAGTCTTTCTTTGTGTATATTTAAGCATTTAAGTATTAGCCTCATAGGAGCGAAAATATTGAGCCTTATACCTAAAACGACGAGAGGGGCCACAGTGGCCCCAAAGGTATTTTGGAACAAAACGAAGAAATTCTGGTTTCTACTTTGTTGCTACATGCATGAGAAGTGTCATTCACAATAATTTGACCTTGGTCATGACCTTCCTTTATTTAGAGATGGTTGGAATTTCCCCGTCCCCACCCCCCACTGGGGGCAACTGGACGACTAACAATTGTGGTTGCTCTTCTATAAGGGATACATTTTACATTTTGATTTGCAGAGATAAAGTCGTCGTTACAAGCTTTCGTTCAGTTTTTATGTTTGAAGAAAATGCGTTGTGCACGTGGACTTACGGAGGAGGAAATTTTGAGAAAATTGCAGCGATTAGATGAGCTTGATTCCGGCGAGAGTGAAAATAGTGATTTGGAAGGCGACGATGAACTAGCTCCCACAAAATGCATACGTTCTGTTATTGAATCAAGTGACTCTGAGAGTAGTTTGCAGTGTGACAAGGACACTTCAGATGATGATTTTTCCAAGTCTACTGTCCAAGAATCTGCAAATTCCGTACAAAAACGTGGACGTGAGCGTACCAGGGGCGCGTGTAACGGTATCAGTCGAAAACGTCGTCGGAAAAGCCCCAAAATTTTACCCCCAGTTGGAACAGAAGAGATTTCCAAGGATGGAACAGTTTGGAAATTAATATTACCTTCTGGTAAAATAGGTCGAAGTGCTGCCCAAAATGTTGTAAAAGAAGCAAGAGGTCCAACATCGTATGCCAAGCGAAATATTTCGGATGAAAGTGTACTGAGTGCTTGGAAATTAATTTTCAGTGATCAAATAGTGCGACACATAAAAGAATACCGAAGAAGAAGCTCGCTGGACTGTTTCTGTGAATGAACTCGAAGCTGTTTTTTCAATTATGTACGCACGAGGAGCGTTCGGAGCAAAAAACTCTCCTTTGAGTACACTGTGGTCCAAGGAATGGGGTCTTCCTTTTATTTCACAGACTATGACGAGAGATCGTTTTATTGAGATCATTCGTTTCCTTCGTTTTGATCATCAAACTGAATTATCAGAGTGTTTGAAGTCTGATAAATTTGCTATGGCTTCCAATTTATGGTTTCCATTGATTGAAAACAGTACATCATGCTACAAACCAGGAGTAAACCTCACTGTAGATGAGCAACTTCTTCCATCTAAAGCTAAATGTCCTTTTACTCAATATATTCTGAATAAACCGGATAAATTTGGCATAAAATTTTGGCTTCTCGTTTGTGTGGATTCAAAATATGTTCTAAATGGATTTCCTTTCACCGGAGCAGATAGTGAGCGACCAACAGACCAGGCTGTTCATGGGCATGTTGTTTTGAAGTTGACTAAACCTTACTTGGGAAAAGAAAGAAACATAACAACCGACAACTATTTTACTAGCCTAAAATTATGCAAAAAACTGAAGTCTCAGTCAACAAGTCTGGTTGGAACACTCAGAAGAGATCGCAGAGAGGTGCCAACAACAGCGAAATTAGGAAAGCAAAATCTTCATTCCACAATGTTGTGCAAAATGGATAAGGACATAACGTTAACTGCGTATCAAGGGAAAAAAGATAAAAATGTCTTGCTGCTGAGTTCTCTTCATAACACCGTAAGCATTGATCAGGATGAGAAAAAGAAACCAGAAACTGTATCTTATTACAATGAAACGAAGTTCGGTGTAGATGTCGTAGACCAAATGATACGTCTTTATAGTACGAAATCGGGAACTCGTCGTTGGCCTATGCACGTATTTTATAATATTTTGGATATATCTGCGATAAATGCTTGGATTCTTTATAAAGAGGTGACTGGAAAAAAACTTAGTCATAGAAATTTTATTCTGCAGCTATGTGAAGAGCTCCGGGCTCCATACATGGAATCAAAAGTTCCAAGAAATATTGGTTCAAAAAAAGCGATCAAGAAATGTAGCAAAAGTAAAGAAAACAAGGATAAAAGAACAAACTGTAAGGTTAAATTGTCCTGCAAAGGAAATCATACAAGGAACACTTGTCCAGAATGCAAGAAGGTAGTTTGTGGAAAATGTGCTTCAAGAGAAGTGCTCTGCGTAAATTGTAAAAATGAAAATAAATAAGGTTAGTACAGTCAGTACATGAATATTATCAGTTTCAATGATTTATAAAAGCAAATTTAATTAGTTATTACTCTGTTTATTACTGTTATTAAGTTTAGAAACATGAGTATTTAAATAAGGAAAAAAGAAATCCAATTTCGAAATTTTATATTTTTGGTTTCATTTGAAATTTTAATGTTGTAAATAGACTAAAAATTCTGCTAAATGTTACTAGATTTAAACTACAATTCTTCTCTTAAATGTATCTCTATCATGTTTCTAGAATTTAAACATGTAAGAGCACTATACTCCAAAAACCTAGAAAGGGCCACACTGGCCCCTTCCGTCGTTTTAGGTATACGGCGGTTTCCCGTCGTTCTAGTGTTAAATCATTGACACCCTGCCTAACAAACAAAAAGTCAATCAGTACTATCAGTAATGATTAAGTAAAACCAGTGCTACCTGGGGTAGGACCTTGAAGCAAATAAGCAATGATGTATCTCCTGTGTGTAATACAATAAAGGCAATCTCTTTCCGGTTGTTCGGGCCGTGTTACTCGCAAAAGGAAAAAGTTGCCCTAGTTGCCATTAGTATATAGAGTTGGTACTTAATTTTATTGTGGAACCTTGTTAAAACGAACTCCAAGGGACCTTTAAAATCAGTTTGTCTTAACTGTAGTTGATCTAATAAACAGAAATTACACTACAAGCCATAGGGTGGGGATCGAAAATGTTTTTTGTCCTAGAGTAATTTATTTTAAGATTATTCAAATTACCAACTGCAGTACTTATACATATTTTATTGTGTGCATTTTTAAAAGTCACAAATTTTGCCTACTTGCATTCTAAAAAAACAAGAGCAGCTCAGATGTGTTCTTTTAGGAATTATGAAATGATAAGCGGAGGGAAAAGGTTCTTTTTCGGTACCCCCCCCCCCCCTGCATCGTGATTTTTAAGTGAAACAAAATTGTAGGCAATTTACAAAGTTAGCTAATTTTGTTGCTTGAAAATATATCTATCGGGCTCAATTTGTAATTTCTGTAACTGTGTTTTAGGTTTATTAAACTAATGTTCAACACCTGTGTATTGAATTCTTACTGTGCATCATCATGTAATATTCCATTAAAAGTTTTCTTGTTCCAGAAAATGAACTTGAATTGTCTTTTAATGAATCTCAAGTATTTCATTTGGTGTCATTTGGATCCGACAAGTTTTTATTAGAATTCTGGAATGAAAGTTACAATTCACAGTTTATTTTAAGGTATGTTTTTGCTATTTAAACATTATATACATAATATATATATACTAGGTAACCCGTGCGGAATTCCGCAAAAAAAAAAAAAAAAAAAAAAAAAAAAAAAAAAAAAAAAAAACAACTCTAAACTTAAAATTGAGTTATTCAGGTTCAAAGATTTCAGTCCTCGATTGGATGTGTTAGATTTGGTGTCTTAGTTTCTCTCCCCTCGCCATCAACTGCCGTCGTTCTGACAACTTTTCAAAGAAATCAAAGACACGTCCACTTTTACAACTACTACAAAAGTGATACCCTATATTAAAATCAAATACCCAAGGCTACTACTAAACTAAATACTAACGTTATCGCAAAACTACCATAGTATTTTGAAACAATAAAAGTTACAATTAAGGTTTACCGAGCTAAGCCTTGGCTGGAAATGTCGCATTTAAAATTGATTTGAACAACAATGGTAAAACGATTTTAACCGTTGAGCAAAACATTTAACTTTTTCAAACTTCAATCGCTTATAAGTCGCTTAAACGTGGATTTTCGAGATTGTCGTTACGCGGCGCTAGCGGAGAAACGTTCTAAAGAACGCATTTTTTTTAGTCCTTCGAATGAAATCAAAATGGAGACGATACGACAATTATTTCGCTAGATAGTCAATTTTGTGCCCAAAAATTGAAGTTCGAATAAAAAACGAACCGACACTTTTTAGAGGGTGGGTCTAATTTTCGTCAATAGCCCGCGGGATAAGCTTCAAAATCATAAATTTTCATGCAGTTCGATAAAGAAATGAGCGAGTTTCAACCGGGTATAGGATTCGGCTTAGAGAAATAATATATGGAGATATTTATATATGATCTATTCACTTGTTTTCATGAGTTTACAATGTCATTTAATATATCATGTCAAACATTTAGTAAGTTACTGAAAGCTGTTATTTGTAATAGAGTGAATAAAGGAATAGTTTTAAGAAGGTTCTTGATTCTCATTTAGAATTGATAAATTGTCCTCGATAGACCTGGAGGGTGATTGCTGGTCATCACTTTTGTATTTGTAGGGTATCCAGTAGCAAATTTTTTTTGGCAGTCTACAACATTGTTTCTCAACCTTTTTCGGCCTGTGGACGGCAAGAGCTTTTGGTAAAGAAATTGTAGACCCATGTTCTTTTCTTTTTGCTAAAATGCGTAAATAATCCATTAAAAACCTTCAACTCGAGGACCGTTGAATTCATGTGCATAAATTTTATGAATAGTTGATTTTTTCCTTTTTTTAGAAAATAGTAACAATAAAAAAATACATGAATTAATAAATATTTAAATTAAAGCTTACTAGTGCTAAGGATGTTTAAAAAATGTTTAAATGTTAAGAATATGGTAAATAATTTTTTCCATAACTATACATATGTAACATTTGCTGAAAAATCATAGAAAAGTATGAGAATTCGCATAAAAGATATCGTGTAGGACGTTATTATCATTATTACTCTTTTTTTTTCTCTATTGAGTGGACATTTTTTGAACGTGGACGATCAAAAATCTCTGAGAACCAGATTTTTTTGCAAACCCCTGTTTGAAGATCGCTGATCTACTAGATAAATAGACATTAGATTAATCATGAAATTTAAATTGACCCTGAGAAATGCTTTTAAATTATATTTAATAAATACATGCTAGCGGTGGATTATATCCTATAAAATCTTCATTAACTGAAAATTAAGATTGAGTTTCCTTAACAAGTTTAGGTTTCTTTAATGCATGATCTGCAGATTTTTCCCGGAATGTGCAATGCACTTCAAGGTGTTTCACTGGGGTACAGTGAAAAAGTTAAAAGCATTTTTTAAATTTATTTTTAAATCTCTTTAGATTGAAAAGCTACATTAATGGGGAAACTACTTGCTTAGCCAAAGCTGTATACAAGCATCAACTGTTATCTGATACGTGGCATCATCTTTGTATCAAATATGATGAAAAATATGAGAAGTCTTTCTTTTTATCTGAGGTAAGATATTTGTATTTGCAAAGAACAGGAATAGTAAATAATTAAGTAATTAAATATTCTTAGTGTAGGCACAAATTTATTAATTTTTTTAGTTAGTTGTCTCTCCAGAAGTGGAATTCCCTTAACTGCTAAGTTCCCACTTAAAAAACGTGTCTTAGATTATTAGCTGCAAATTTTTACACCCAATGCATTGTTACTAATTGTACTAAAATTATTTCTTATAGGTTAAGCTAATCATAGATGGTTTAGCAGAAAAGTCTTTTAATTTTAAATACAAGAGGCCTGGTATAAAAACTGTCAGCCCATTTCATATTTTACTAGGCCATTCTCAACTTCAACTAAATGAAGAGTACTCTAGTTCTTATTTAATTGGAAGTTTCATGCTTTTTAAAGGTAACTATGTGTTAACATTTAAAATTAAAAATTTTGTCTTTGTCTATTATTTCATATTATGATTGTTTTTCATGTTTGTTATTTCTGTAGAATATCCTCAACATTTATAAATTAGGGTATGCTGCTCAAACCCAGTGTTTATTTTCTCCTGTCTGCTTAATTTTAATAATTTACATTTATATTCAGATAGGGCGGTATTTGCTCCGTATGGGAACAAAAAACCCCTTTTCCCGGAAAAACCACGAACATGTCTATTTATAACTATGCCTACATGTTTAAAACTTAAAAAAAAAATCCTAAGTCTGCGTTTAAGTTTTGGGTTATAAAATTGCCCTTTTCTACATGTTGAGAAGAAATTAATTTTTTTCCTTTCATTTAATCCTGATTGTTGAATATGTGTCACTGGACACAACTTTCTTTTCTGAGGTAGGCCGTGCAACACCAGGCAAGCAGCTAGTATTTATATAAATGTATTTAAATTATCAGTAAAAGAAAGAACATTTGTGCAGCTAAGTACAATATTCAACTTTATTCTGGTATGCTTTTACTCATCTGTAAATTTCACTTTCCATTTGAAATTCTATGAACAGCTCAGATGCTTGTTGCTTTTATGTCTGTAGATTAGAGACTTGAGTGTAGCTCTATATTTATATGCTTTTCTTTTAAGGTGATGTTTTGTGCAGAGATATTCTATTTTATCTATCAAGCCTTGGACCAGATGTAACTACCATTACTGAGTGTGCTGTTGGAAAATGCAATGTATTTTTGCCAGGCAGCGACAGTTATAGTACTGCAAACGCAGATATTGCTTTAGATGTTCAAATGGGTTTAAAAGTGCCATCTTTAGAGAAGCTACAAGTATTATTTCTTTTTAAATATTTATACTTGTATCATGTAAATGCAAAGTTCAGTTTTTATTATTTGATTTTGTTCTTTGTTCGTAATAATTACTTATAATTTCAAAACATTAAGTTAAATTTTTAATAACTTGAGTTTAAAAGTATCACATGTAAGAAGTCATGACCTTTTGTAATTATTTTTTAATTTTGTACTTTCCTTGAATAAATATGCAACCTATTAGATAAATTTTGCTTTCACATAATTATAATCTTATGTACATTCTTTTTGTGTGAAATGTCAAAATGAAGCAAGGGATGGGTGGGCGATGAGTCATCAGAACGGATGATCAGGGCATGAAAACTTTCTAGAGCTGTTGCGTGTGATGTGTATTCTAACTTAAATATTTCTTCTTTCAAATAAAAAACTGTGTTGAAAGAGAAAGACTGGTTTTCAGAAAATTTTCCATTCCCTCTCCTTCGTTTTTTGGGCGGGAAATAGAGATGATTCGAAGAAAATTTGATTACATCCACTTGATTGCCAAATGACTAAGCTTTTTTGTTACTTTACTAATGTAATAAGCTTTTTGACTATTCTTTTTTTCTTAATCATAAATAAACTTTTTCTTTTTTGGTTTTGAACAAATGTTTTCTTTCCTTTTATCATTATTATGAAGTGAACTAAAGGTGGAGAACTAATGTGTGTCTATATTCCAGCATTCTTTGTTGTGTTCATATACTGCTGAAAATGTTGATTTCTACTTGGTTTATCCTACAATTACTAGACGGTTTTTGCCGAGAATTTCCGTGTCGAAAACCAGTTCATTAAAGTAAGTTATATAAAGTTATTTTAAATACATTTTTGTTTGTATGGGTATTTTTTGGGGGAGGGGGGGGGGTAGTTTTATTTTTGTTTTTATAAGTCCAGTTGGTAGCTGCACTAAACCTGATTGTGATAATATTTAAATTTTATGACTCCTTAACGGTTCATTAAATATATTTTTAAACCTAAAAGATATAGTTCATTCAAATTATGTAGTTTGGCTGTACTGAAGTTGCTTGACTTTTTTAAATTTCTTGTTGAAAAGTCTTTATTGTTTGATTTGACTGAAAAATGGAGATTGTTTTCATATTAGCGAGCATTTTCTTTTTTTTTTCTGAATTTCAGTTCTAAAACCTATGAGAAGTTATGTATGAAATAATATTTAACCAAAGACATTTGACCTGTAGTGTTGAAAATTGGTGCTTGTGAGTAGCTATTTAGGCTTGTTCAAGGCAAACGATATATCCTACTGCAAACGGGTGTCGCCTTGGGAAAAATATTGTGGGTTAGAGGGGGGTTAGAGGTTTCCGGGATCTAAGGGTATGGAATCCCTCCCAGATGGGCGGCATTTCAACATTTCGTTTGAGGGGCTAGTTTGTTAAATATAAAGTACCTCAGTATGGAAAAATATACATATTGGTTAAAAGAAAGATATTTGAAACTGGATTAAATATTCAGAAAAATCCGAGGTATTAAAACAATTTAAATTCTTATGACCAAACTTTAAAGTTATTTTGTAATTAGTTATCACATAAAATGTCTTGATTAAAAATTAGTTTTTAGCTTTTATTCAAGTTTTAATCTGCAATATTAGGAGTCAAGAAGAGTTTTTTTCCATCGATTTTCCGTGTCTTGTGCTATTTCCCAAGCTAAAGTTGAAAACCCTTTCTTGTCCCGTTATACTTGTTTCAGAGCATTTTTTTCAGATTACTCTCTTATTAGAAATCATCTTGAGAATATGTTTAAGGACGAGTTTTATCAAATTTTGTTGAAATTTGACAAGCTTTTTCAGTCCCTTTTGCATGTGATCATTGATTTGTGTTATACACAAATTGAATTTACCCGTTTTTTTTAATATTCTGCGAAAAATATTTGGGGGTGCAACCGCCCCCTCTTGCTCCCCTTATTTGCCGCCCCTGCTCCTAAATGAAAGAAGGAGGCAGGGCTTTCCCCCTCCCTTCATCTAGACTTTTTACCCCTCTCCCATCTAGACTTTTAAGCCCCATGGAGTCGGGGCTAGTGACTGTAGATGACATTCTAAAACAAATATGTTCGGTTTTTTCTCTTTCCTTTTTCCTATTTATCAAATAATTTTATTACTTAATATTCTTTTTACTTTTTCAGCTTACCAGGTCCTCAAGGCTGGCCTTATCAGAAAGAACCTATAACTGTATCAATTTTTTCTTCTGCTAATGTTCAAAATATTAAATACAGAGGTTTCCTTTATGCTGTTCAGCGAATTGGTGGAATTTCTGTTATTCTTTTTCTTTTTGCTTATGTAAGTAGAATATTTTCTTCTTTTTTTTACTTTGTATTAATTACCTGTTTGATTTTTTAAAAATAATCTTTCCTGAAATAAGTGTGACTGGAGATTTTTTTTTTCTAACAGGATTGGAGTTTCCTACTTCTGATGATTAAAATTATAAATTTAAAAAATCTCGATCATTATTAAACTTTATTATTTTTTTGAAATCCATTCTGAGAAATCTTAATTGTTTCGATTTTATTTTTTAGCTTTTCACATAACATTAACTTTTAAATTAAAAGGAAGAATAATTAAAATGTATAGTTGAAATTTTTAATTTTTCAGCTATCACAAATGTTAGCTTGCTTTTTCATGCTTTCTGGCTCAACCAGAGTTTGAAGTAGAAAAGCAAATGTGTGATTGAATTTTGTAAAAAATAAAATTGGAATCAAAATTTATTAATTAAAATAAAATGTATATGATCATGCTCTTTTTATATTCATTCTCATTCAATTCTTTTATGAAACTAAAGTTGAATAACTTTTTCTGGTATTAATTTTTATTGAAATATTTGTTTTCTTCTGCTTAGGTTTTGGAACATAGCACCGAACCGAAAAATATATGTGATGCATTGAATATTCTTTTGTTGATAATTAACAGCGCTGCAATCTGCTTTGAAGATTTTGTCCAAATTAAAGGTTTTGAGCTATTAAGTCAGATGATTATGAACTGTAGAAGTGGATTATTCAATGATTTATTACCAGTGAGAGTATTTCTTATACTACATTAAATATGACTTTGAATGATATTGCTAAGGTCTGTAATTTAGAAAATCTATCATACTCTAACAATAAAGCTGCTTTAGTGTCTTAAAACTAAAACTTTTCAGGCAATTATGTGAATAAAAGATTTGTATCAAAATTACGTTGAATGGTTTGCAAGACATTAAAATAATATTAACAATTTTTCATATCGTTTCTAAACGAAGAATTGCCCCACTGTCTTTTGTTTCAAACTAGTGTGGCCTTTGAATATAGTATGGTGAGTTAACCAATTTATTTTAGTAATGTATTTAAAACATTTTTTTTTATTTATTTATAGCAGGAACTTGTGATTAATTTATATTTAATAAAAAATGTAATTGCAGGATAACATGTATCAGAAGATTGGCATACTAACTGTCACAGTATTGCAAGTACATTGCTTATATGAATCCCGTTTGTTCTAAACAGTTGATTCAATTAACCATTGATTCAGTTAACTGGTGTCCACTGTAAATATTATTAATTTTAGACAAAAGCTGACATTGCTCAGTTAAGCATATTGGCAGAAAACCAATGAAAATTCCATCTCAATTATATTAATGAATTCTATATTAGTTTTATTTACGCTAATCATCCCTACAAGAAAAAATAAAAGTATTGCTTAGTAAAATTCACTTTGTCAGACTTTAAGTAATATATTTTATCTTTTAAAAAATGTTTAAAAGTTGGAAAAATTAAATATGGCATGCATAGCTCTTTTTTCTGCAGATAGCACTCTTCCCGAAATGGTGGCCAACCAGGATTTATAACGACGTGCTTGCTGTCATAGTTTGAAATTTTTTATTTGAATTCAAATTTTTGAATATGCTACAAATTTGATCCGGTTTCACCAGGGATCTGGATTAACCAATACTGGATTCATAATCTTTTACTCTTTTCGCTTGATAATGGATTTGTCTTTGCATATCATTTTTATTGATTGCTTCCTGTGTTGTATTTGGGAGGAGGGAGGAGGATGAGTGTTGTTACTTGAAATATTTGTTTGTTATTGTAAAAATAAAGCAAGTGTAATGGAAATCAGTTTTAAACCATCTTTTCTTTTAGTAAGTCCACTCAAACCCCGGAAGTGAGTTTCCCAAATGTTTTTTAGTAACCCCACTGATTACTCATTATATTGAAAAAATAACTTAGGTCAGTTCGTCTAAATCAGTAGTTCCCAACCTGGGGGCAATTTGGCTCCTCAAAGGGGTGGTAAGTTCTTAAGGGGCGATAGGGGGGAGATGGGTATTTAAAAGAGAAAACAGTAGGAATAAAATTGTAGCAAAAACCGAAATTGTAAATATCTACGAAACCGGTTGTTCAGAGTTCAGACAATTAATTACAAGTTAAGAAAGAACCAAATTGAAATTTTAAAAATTGTCATTCATTGTCAATTTTATGAATTTTCATATTCTCAATTTATTTTCCTTCAAATTTTTAGTTTCAACGATTTTAATTCCCCCAGATCTCAGTGTAGAAAAGAAAATAATTTCTTGAAAAATGTATTTCTGTTTTTTAAAAAGTATGTTGATGATCTTAACTAAATGTTACCCTTCAAATGCTTATGAGTTTGCTTTGTGAAAGAAAAATAAATTAAAGGTATTTTATTTATTTATTAATATTTTTAGTTTGAAAGTGATTGGTTATAATTGCTTTATTACATATATTTTACTTCAAATTGAAGTTAAGTACTTATCTACATTTTTAATAATATCGATGTTCACTTGCGCCCACTAATGGTTTTTTCGAGGAAGAGGTGTCAGTCAGCGTCTTGAAGGGGGCGAAAAGCTCAAAAATGTTGGAACACTGCTCTAAATGGTATGGCCACCAATTTGTAGATATGCATTAATTTCTATTTCACGAACTTACACGTATTTTCATTGTTTTAGGTATTCCTTGACAACTGCATTGCCCAAAACTTCATGAACAAAGGAAAAGGCAGAAATGGATCAATTACAAAAGTTGAAAACAATGTTGTTGTCACAAATCCGTACATATTTTTCTTGATGTTGAAGTCCATATCCTATTCAAGGAATGCTCCTGAGTCGGTTTTAACTGAACTCTTTTCTGTATTAGATCTTCTGCTTAATCCTAAGCATTCTAATTTAACTATCAATGTTAAAAAGATGAATACGATGAAGGTGATAGACACGTTACTTTGGCTGCAAAAGGTTAGTTGCATTTTATGTACAGTAATCCATTTTACTGTTAGTAATACTGATTTATTTTTCAGCTGTCAAAACTGAACTGTAAAAATTGCTATCTTTTTTTCACTTTCTGAAACAAAAATCTATAGCTTCTTAATTGCTCAAGATCTGAAGGTTACTTTTACTTCCAAAAGAAACATGTTGCGGAAAGCTAAGTCTCTGTAAACAAAAAAAAAAAAAAAAAAGAAAAAACGAGAAGCTGAACACACTTAGGTCAAAGTAGGAGTTTTTTAAGCATCTTAATGTTAGGTGGTTATTTGGTGTATTGTTTTAGAGTTATTTTTTCTCACAGGTGAAACTTCTTTTAAAAGTGAGAACAATTGAGTTAATTAAGCATTTAAACTTTAACATTGAATTACCCTTTTCTTACCTCCAATGTTTATTATCAGCTTAATAATATATTGGGATAGTTGTTCATAAATACAGTTGATATATCTGTACCTCATAACCAGACTAACGTTAGTCCATTATTCTAACTTTTCAGCAGAAGGCAAAAACAATTGCCTAGTACATGCAAAAGATTGGACTCGTGCTCTATAAATGCTACTAAATAATTGTGAAGGAATTTATTTTATAGAATAACGTTCTCATGGGTGAATGCGGAACAAGATTCTACATACAATGGAGCAGTAAATCGCCATTTTTGGATTTACTTCATTCTGGTTCTGAGGTACAGATATATGAGAACATTTTCTGACTAGTTTAGACTTAGACTTCAGAAATAATGCAATATTTTGTGAAGATACTGAGAATTTCTAATATCAAAAGTAAAGTTTCAATAAAAAGGAAAAGATAAAGTACATAATGTGGAGACAAATATACTACAAAAGAAAATAAATGGAATAAGGGAAATGCTATTCAAAGACTTGTTTATGCATTTTTTATTTTGAAATAATTTTGTTTTTCAGTTATTTTATTTTCTGCCATCTACTTGTACCAGAAAACTTGAAAGTTCCCATGTTTTCTACTAAAATTTTACCAAAAGCTAATGTTGATCGCAAAGCAACTCTTTCTATTTTGCTTTATGTAAGAAATAAAACCATTGGGTAAGAGCTAGTAGTGCTTTTGAAATCTTTAATGAATGAAATCTCCAAAAAAACTAAATGTCCAATTCAAACAAAATATCAACAATATTTTTGTGTAAAATAATATAAAATCAAATAACAAACCTCTTTGCTTTTCAGCAAAATTACATCTTGCTTGAAAACTGCTCTCTACCACATGTTGTGAATAAAATGATTCCCATCATAATAGAAAAGCTGTTGTCCTATAAATTTGATCCTACAGCACTGCAAAATATATCACACTTCCTTTTACTAATGCGCAATGCTAACTATGCTTATGTTTGCCATTCTAGACCAGCATTCTTTTACCTTTATCCATTGGAATATTTAAGTAAGTCCTATATTATTGTTATTTTTACTTCTCTTACAAATTGTATCTTTTTAAAAGTAATCCTTGCATGTACGAATGTTAGGCAGCACTTGATTTGTTGTGCTTCTTGCTTTAAAGGCGTTTTAAAGTAATCAAAGCTCCTGACCATTTTTGCCCGATTGGCAGATCACCGGACGCGTAACTGGGGAGTTCGGGTACAATTCTATTCGTTCGAAGATCCTCTGAGCATTTTGTTTGATTCACATTAAATCTGTCTTCAGTCACAAAAGCCTCCATGCTCACATTCCAAATCAGTATCTATGGGGGTGCTGGACGAGGGCTAATTCTGTTTCTAGTCTGTGTCAAAAAAAGAGAACTGTCTTCAAGGCCCTATCCAATCAGTTAAACAACACATAGTGGTAGGTACAGTAGACCAGGGCTGACAAGAGGCGATGTCACCAGAGTCAGGAACTGAGACCCTGGCTTTGAAAGGGCATAGTTCGAAAGTCGTGTAGTACAATAGTGTAAGTTTTATTGGAGGGGTGGGGTACTCTCAACCAAATTGGCAAGAGGCCCGCTTTGACTCTCGGCGTGACCCTGCAAGCTAGTTGGGGAGTGTAGTGGAGTAAAGGAGTCAAAGCTATTTTTAAAAGTGCTTGTTCAAATTATACCTAAGCTAAGTATTATTTGAGATTCCTCATGTTTGTTTAATAATTTTGTGCAACTGTATTTGTAATTATATGTAAGTAGTGAGAAAGTGCTCTTGGTTTTGGTAAACATACATTTGAAGGATATTCTGCAAATCTGAGAACAGTTGGTAAATTTTGATGCACTGGATAAAGCCAAAAATTCTGTAGAATTTATATAATACCTAAAGAATAATCTAGTTATGTCTATGCTCCCATCCAATGCATCATTGGTTTGTACTATCAAAAAAAAAAAAAGTTAGAGAAGTAAGTTAAGTGCACCATTTTTCATTTTTCACAGATAGCCACCCTGTCCACAGTTGTTGTGGAATTGAGAAATGTCCAATTAAGATGAATGTATCTCAATAAGGGGAAAAAGTAAAAATTTGGTTCAGTAATTACAATGTGACTCTGCCTAATTAAGAGGCTAACATACATCTGAAAAAGTAGGCATCCCTAAAATCTAGTAGATAAGTTTATTTCTGCATGTGAACCAGACGTTCGCTTTTTCATCTTATCAGTAATCAGAATGTATCTGAATCTACCGATCCTTTTTGTTTGCTATATTTCCATTAAACAATGTTATGCCTTGATTTAAAATCTCCAATCAGCCATTGCTGGCTTTCAATTTCCACTCCATTCCCAATTCTTTTGCAATGCAACATGACTTCCTACTGGAATGCTTTCATTGCAGCACTATATAAACCTCCTTTGTTTACATTTTTTAACTTCTGAATAAGCTGACTAACAAATGTTGGTTTTTTAAATTCCTTTCATTTTTTTTTCAATTGTTTGGCCAATTTTTATTACTGTGTAAAGGTTTAGCATGAATTTTAATTGGTTAAATATCGGAAATTTAAAAAAAGCGCATAAAAAAAAATTACTATTAATCACATGCATTTCGAAATTATTAAATTCAGCAGATATAGTTTTATTCAAGATTTATTGAGTGTTAATTAACTGTTTCCCTATAGTTACGATGACTTGATAAAGAAAGCATAGAATTTTGATCAAAAATTATTATCTTTGATGCATAGAGTCGGAGTGGATGAACGAAAAAACATGCACTTGTTTTTCAACATGTTTGATCAAAGAACATTTATTTAGTTTAGTAAAGTTTCTTCAACCTAACTTACATCAATGTATAGTGTGTAACACTAAAAGTTAAATAGAAAACCCTCAACTACTTTGTATACAAATTAAAAAGAGTTCATTTAGTCTATTTTTAAAAACAAAAATGTTTTAAAATCGAAATTTAACATTTTTTTTTTTTTTTGTTCTTCAAGTTTTCGAATTGGAAACTTATTATTTAATAAAATACTGTCTATTTCTGCTACGAAAATGAAATGAAAAATGTTACTTGGATTACTTATGTAAAAAAATGGAAAAGTAATGAGGATAATATATATATATATATATATATATGCATCAAAAAAGTTGATTGCTTTTTGTCAGACTTTGCATACATTGTCAGTTGTCAGTGTCATTCAAATGTGCTTTGTTTTCTGGACTTCTTGAAATCTAAGAAGTGCAAAAGTATCCAATTCGAACGCAAAACTTAAAATAAGGGAATTTTTATGAGCCATTTTATAACAGTTAAAAAGTGGAATGATAAGGACATTTTATTTTCCTCTGAGACTGGTGAGCTATCAAACGCAAATTTCCTGTTTTTAAAGTGTGCTCATGTTCTAACACAGAAAAATGTCTTCAGTTTCAAAAGTACATCCTTCCCTATGTATTTATGTATAAGACAGTGAGAAGCAAAGGGATATATGTGCCAAAATTGAAAATTTGGATTATAGTATGAGTGCAAATAGTGGAGCAAAAGATGGACCTAGTAGCCTTGGTAGATGCTAAGATATAACATGATTTAGAAAAAAAAATCAGTAAAAACCTACCTAAGGTCTGATCTTTAAATGCGTCATACTCAAAACTTAAAATAAAGTCTATTCGTGGAATAGCTAGATTGAAAGTCAGGCCCGCCATTGAGGGGGGGAAGGGGGGTCAATTGCCCCCCCCCTGACTTTGAGAAATCAGTGTATTTACATATAAGTGGGTGTGGTTTTTGTTTTCTGGAGAAATTGTATTGTGTTTTTACCCTTTGCCCCCCCCCCCCCCCGGAAAAACTTGAAATGATGTCCCTGCTGAAAGTAAACACAAGTTCCTGAAGGTTTGCCTCTATTTTTCTTTTGTTGATTTTTTCTGGAAGGGAAAAAAGTTAACCGATAGGAAACATTCGTCATCTGTTTGGCACAAATTTATTCTTGTCTAAGCCAAACACGTGATTCACGAAGCCAAATGGCTCAATTCTTCGTTTACTTCTAGTCTAGCTATTCCGCAAATGAACTGTAGTTCACTTACATCTTTTAACTTTTCGCTGCCTCATGTATAATAGGGTGGAGCGAAAAAAATGAATTTTTGATTTTTGTAAACAGGTACCTTTCATTTACTGTGAATGAGGAAAAGTAACAGTTCTGTAAAATATTTCACTTTTGCGACGTCATCTTTAGTCTGCGCATTTGGCCTAAAGTTTTGAAATTTTAGATTTTTTTTTAGATTTTTCAAATTTTTTAAAAAATATTGCAAATGATAAAACTAGTGTCGGGTGGTTATTAAATGGAAGAAAAAGGTTTGAAATATACAAGAAATTTTTACAAATCATTTCAGATCATGATTTCAGTCTGCGCATTAGGCCCAAAGTTCATCAAATTTTCAGAAATTTCCGATATTTTCAATATTAGCAGAAATTTTATAATTCAATATTTCCTCTCAATATTTACTAAAAGTGCCTTCAAAACATTTTCTTAATCATTTTGTTGTTTCTTTGAACTACTCAACTCTATGCTTTCTCATGGAAATTACCCAGGACTCACCACGAGAAAGTGGCCGCACTTCGGGTGCCACTTGCGCTGCCCTTGGTTCCAACCGATGAGAGCACACATTTACATTTCGTAGACAAGTCAGAAACAATAAATTGTTTCTTTGAGTGGGAAATTGTTTGCATTGGTTTTGATGGATGCACTACAAAGACAGGAAAATAAAGGTGTAATACGGAAACTGGAAGAAAAACTTGGTAGACCTCTGTAATGGAACATTTGCCAATTACATTTGAATGAACTTAATTTGCTACATTTTTTGTAAAAGCTAGATGGACCCATCAGTGGACCAAAGTGATTTTTGGGCCTGTTAGACGAAGCTAAACATGTTATACTTTCAAATCAGTTCAATATGAACCTATAGAATTTGTCATTGATCAGATTGATTTTGACAATAAAAATGGTTCAAGTACTGAGAAACAGTAACTTTATGAGATGAGCAAGGGAGTTTTGACTGGGAAAATATCCAAAAAAATGTAAAACAGAAGTCCAAGACAGCTTTCCCTAGTCAGATGTTGACTACAGCAAACAATCTTTAGACTATAATTTTTAAAAGAGTTCATAACTTTCGCGGGTAAAAGTGTCCTTGTTCTTTTAGGATGAAGTACAGACGTTACTAATTTAGCTATGAATTTGTGTGAGATTTTAAAGATTATCTCTCCGGGAAAAAGCAGAAAATTGTATTCACATAATTTTCGTCAGATTTTCAACAGACTTGGCACAGAGATTCCCTGATGCATTAGAATTCTCATAGGCAGGAATTTTGAAATTTAAAAAAATCCAAAGCCCAAAATTCAAATCTTTTGTCTCAAAATGGCCATTTTCTTCCAATTTTGAATAGATAGAGTAATAGAGATAAGACTTTAAGCACACAAATTGATAAAATGTAACACATTTAAATAGGAGTATTTTCCTACAAAGATTACGATCAACAATGAATTATCCATTTAAGGCTCAACTATTTCATTTTAGCATGAAATAAGTTTTTATACTCCCATGTGGATAGAATTCATTTAAATATTTTTAGAGCTATGTTGTATTAATAAGCACCCGGGCAACGCCGGAAATAATCTGGTTAGTTCATAAGAGAGTGCATATTAAGAAACTTGTTTTAAATCGTATTATAAACGCTCAATCTAGAAAACAAAGAAGCAAACAAGTGAGAACGCGTCAGATCCCAAAAAATAGACAAAAATCTATTTTCATACATTACATACATATATCAAAAGCCAGTATACATCGATATGATTTCTTGCCATGATTTGGAAATTACAAAGCTACCTTTTTAACAACACAATATTTACAAAGATTATGGAAGCTGAGAATTTAAATATGATTTCTGTATGCGCTCTTTAAACTGCCATTCAAGACTCAATCAGTTGAAAGAGCTGTCAAATAGGTCACAAGCTCTTCAAAATTGATATGTAATCGCAGGAAAAGAAAAAGTTTAGTAAAAACGAGGATATCTGATAGAAATATTTGATCAATTTACGACACAAAGGAACAATTTAACTGTGAAAGACGTATCTAAGAAATGTAAAATACGTGCTTGCATTGGTTGGAAGGAAGGGTTCGCGTGTAGGAGTACAAGTGTGGTCACCTCCTCGTGGTGAGTTCTGGGTAGTTCCACATGAGCTAGCGAAGAGTTGCAGGGTTTAAAGTAATAAAAAAATGAATAAAAACAAGTTTGAAGACACTTCAAGTGAATATTGAGAGGAAATACTGAAATAAAAAATGTCAAAAATATCAGAAATTTTGGGAAATTTGATGAACTTTGAGCGCAATGCACGAACTGAAATAATAATCTAAAATAGTTTTAAAAAATTCTCTGTATATTTTAAACCTTTTCTTCCACTAAATAACCACCCGCCACTAGTTTTATCATTTGCAATATTTTTAAAAAAAATTTGAAAAATCCAAAAGAAAAATCAAAAATTTCAAAATTTTAGGCCAAATGCGCAGACTAAAGATGGCGTCACAAAAGTGAAATATTTTACAGAATTGTCACTTATCCTCATTCACAGTAAATGAAAGGTACCCATTTACGAAAATCAAAAATTCATTTTTTTCGCTCCACCCTAATGTATAATATATTTATTTCTTGACATGTCAAAGGTTTTGAGATGTATACTTCATATTGTATGTATGTTTTGAATAGTATAAAATAAATGCAAAATTGCTGTTTTATTTATTTTCTATCAATACCTAAATTTAACGTTTCTTAATCTTTAGAAAACAGCACGGAAGAATCGGCTATGTCATTACTTGCATCTTATGCAGATGAAATTGGAGAAAATTATTCCTTGAATGATTCAGGTATCAGTCATGATACTCCAGTTCTCCAAAAATCCATGTCTTTCCCTGGAGAGTCGCCAAAACTCAGCCCTTTGAATGTTTCCAAGGTTAAGTCTTTAGAATTCTTAAATAAGGAGAAGTTATTAGTCCGAGAAACATTTGAAGACGCAAAATTGCACCATTTAAACTCTGAACAATCAGTAACAGTGAAAAATGAAACATCCTGGAACAAGTTTTCTGCTGAAAAAGTTCAGAGCCAGAGTTATGATACTGAAGGCAAATCGTCAGAAATATGTGTTGGCAAGTATAATTCAATTTCGTGATACTGTTTTTATTTTGCCGAAAAAAATGTAGAAGTACAACTTACTCAATACATTTCCTTTGAAATTTTGTTTTAGATTCATGATAATTATTTGCGATCTGTATATAATTGGTTGTTTCTAATTGTTGGTTCATTTTAATATTAAAAGGAGCAAATCAGTGTTGGCAGCTTTTTGATGTGTGACAATTTTTGACAGTTTTAACACAGTCTAAATCCTTGTATCAAAAATCTTTAATTTTACAACAATTGTAATAGCGTGACCAGTATTATTGACATCTGAATTTATTTGATTATTATTAGTGCAAGACTACGGTCAAATATTAATGTAATTGTTTCTGAAATAATAGTGTCCCAAGCTCCATCCTTATATGTACAAAGATGGGGAATGTTCTATTTTTTTCCTTTGATTGTTAACAAAACTTGATTGTGGAAAAAACTTAGCTATTATCTAAATCTGTGGTGTCACCAGCCCCTATAGGAAAGTTATAACACCCCCATGAAGCAAGAAAATTATATGTATGAACAAACATATAATTGTCTGGAACCCGTTTTTGGACCTTTTATTTCAAAAATTTTCCAACGCCACCCCCCCCCCCCCTTGAAAAAATGTTTGCTACTGCACTGATCTAAATTTCATTTCTACTGCTCATTCCCTGAGAGTTGCATTAGTTTACTAGTATTTTTCTTTTTGTTTAATAAACTAGTATATCTACTGTATAAAATGAAATAAAATGGAGAAGAAATTAAAATTTTAGAATTTTTATTTTTTTTTTAAATCAGTTTCACATTTTTTAAATATCTTTTGTCATTGTTGCAGTAGCTCTTATTAACTGCAACGTACAAATGTTACAGCAGACTTTGTGTTTTTAAATATAGGAGGTCTCTTTTAAAAGGTTTTAAATATATTCAAACAGGTTTTAGAGATTGAGAGGGAGAAGATTTTCAATTTTGTATGAAAATTTTGCGCAAAATTTTAATTACACTTTTAAGGTTTTTTCATTTTTCATGTCATTTCAATTCAGGGTATAGGGGCAATCATAAAACATTGATGTATTATGTTTTATGATTGCTTGCATTAGTCTCAATAAAGTCCTACCATTTACAATCCTATTACATTCAACTAATTAATATTAAATACTTATGAAGCCAATTTGAAAACAGATAGTTTTCAAAGCATTACTTTCTAAGACAACTAGTAATACTGATTGAAGTAATATCTGTACCTCAGAACCAGACTAACGTAGTCCATTTTCGCCATTTTGCAGTAGAGGGCGACCTCAGAACCAGACTAACGTAAGTCCATTTTCGCCATTTTGTAGTAGAGGACGACAAAGATTGTCGGATACATGCAAAGGATGGGACTCACGCTCTTTTCACGCTGCTAAATAATTGTGAAGGAATTTGTTTTATAGAATACTGATTTAATGGGTCAATGTGGAATTAGATTCTACATACAATGAAGCAAAAAAGTGAAAATCACCATTTTTGGACTTACGTCGTTCTGGTTCTGAGGTACAGATATATGCTGAAAAAATCCTTGCATACGGAACCATGGATCAACATGTTGAGGAACAGCACTTCATGTTGTAGCTCATTAATCTGCATTGGAAAGAGATGTAATAGTTCCTCTTAATTGTATAGCTTCTTTTTTTTTTTTTTTTCATTTTAGACTTTTTTTTACATTTTTTCATTTTTTAATGTTTTTCATTTGTTACTTAATTACCTACTTTCCGATACTTTGCTAAATTAAACTGAAATTCATTGATACTTGGTTTCAAATTCATAAATCTTTTACAATAATATCTTATTTTTCTATTGAAATTGTTATTTTTTGAAACTATTGCAACTATTTAAAAGTGTTTATTTATTTTCAGGATTTTTAAAACTCATTTACACCTTTGTTGAGAACTCAAGCCATAGTAGCATTGAGAATATTTTGTCAAATTTGCAACCAGAAATATTTATCATCCTTGCAAACAGTACAGATGCTAAAGTTTGTGCAGCTTCTTTAAATGTAAATTTATACATTTTCTTTTGATACATGCAATGATTTCAATTGTTTATTTATACAATTTTCACTACTTACGAGTTTTTAGATAAATATTTAATAATAGTGACTTTCATTCAAATCTAGCTCATATAGTCAAGATTTTTTGAAAACTCATCTATAAAAATTATTAATAACTTATTTGCCTTTTTATTGGTTTTTGTTGCCTCTAATGCATTCAAGATTGAGAAGAAAAAGTTGTTGATTTGTTGTATTCATTTTGAAAAAAACTTGAATTTTTCAGTATAAAATATGTAACATAGTCTCTTCAGAGTATTGTGTCAACAAATAGTCCTTATAGTAATATAAAAATATATAGTATATGCACACGCAGCTCAAAACTATCTACAAGTACAAAGAATAACATACAGAGGGTACATAAAAGTTTTAATACGATAATGCTTTTTGCTTTGAATCATATATTCATAAAAGCAACAGACTTTTTACATTAATTTATCTGCAAATTTTGAAGATAATCCATGTGTTATATTGATGTTAATGATTATCAGGTAATACTTATATCTGCAGCAAATATGTCTGTACAGCAATGAATTTATCCGCACATGGCGTGCATGCATGTGTCTGTAACTTTTAGCTGTATTTATGAACCAAAATCATGCAAACAAAATTGATATTTTTGAAAGAAAGACTTATATCTTCTTGAATATCAGTAATATTTTCACGAAATTTTTTTAAAATCATTATTCATAGAACATAAAATAATTTCTCAAATTCAACGTTGATTCTCAGATATTACGATCAAGGATGATTAAAAATCATTTTTTGGTTTCTTCAGTTTGTCGCTTGTTTCTTAAATACTTGGGCGATTTAACGTTTATTGAAAGGTGTCAGCCAAAGCCCATTATGTGACAAAAGTTACTGGACAAAATATTTCTTATTTCTCTAGAAGTTCTTAAAAATGGGATTTTTTTGAAAGTCTCAATATTTCCGGTTGTATGGTATATTTTTATTTTTTGAGTTTCTGATTGCATACGTTAGAATATATGTATTGTCAATCTTTAAAATATTCAGTACTGTCATGTAATTTAGATCTTGTGGTCTGCACTAAAAAATTTTGTTATAATTTTTTGTAGTGTTTCATAAGAAATGTGGGATAATAAGAAATTAAGAATAGTAGTAACTTTGATTATTTAATGTTTTAACTCGGTAATTAATAAATGTTTGTTCTGATACTAAAAGAGTTCGATTGTTTTACTTACCGTCTATGGAAATTTGTCTGATTCTGAACTACATTTTGGGTGATAAACTATTTTCCCCATCTTTGTTCTGGTTATCTTATCCCTATCTGGACCTTCAGGTCTGAAGTAATTGTTAAAAAGGGTGGTTTTGGCTAAAAGTTCGTAGACGCCTGGTTTAGTTTTAAAAATGTAGTCTTTTGTTTTTTAAAAAGCCCATTTTCAGTAATATGGCACATTAATCAAATGCCAAACTTTTGAACCAGGAGGTTTCTACATATGCTTAGACTCGACTTGGATCTTAAATTTATTTTTGTGTAAAATGCTTTGTAACTACTTAAATATTTAAGTTTCCCCCCTACTTTTATTTTTAGGTTATTAAAATATATTTGGATGCTGGGGGAGAAAAGGCGAAAGATGAGTTCTTGAGCATTAAAGGCTTTCATCTATTGTCTAATCAGCTGTACTGTTGTCCTTTCAGTATTGAAGTTATCAACTCTTGTTTTTCCATTATGTGTGGATGCACTTTAGATGCTGTAAATATGTGAGTTAACTACTATTAAACGGATATTGAATATTTCATTTTTTTACATGAATTCTGAACTACTTTCAGTAGCACTTCACTTGTTAAATGTCCTTTTACTGTTGACACTGGAACCCATAAAAATGGCTAGAATATCATATTTTTGACGAAAATATATAAATATTTTGATAAAATATTCCTGATTCCAGGGATTATACCAAACCCTAGCAACAAACTGCAATATTTTCCCCTCATCGCTAACAATGTCACTCACTTTATAGTCATGTCTGTAAACTTATGAGATGTTCAAATGCAAGTCTTAAAGTAGAGTTTAAATGAACTCAAATTGAAACAACATTTTCGTTATTATTTCTCTAGCCTGCTTTCTTTACCAGACCAAATATTCCTCATTTCTTTATCAAATTCAATGTTTTACCCCTCATTGTAAAGCTTTTTGTGTCAACTAGTGACAAAAATAGATCCGTTGTCTAAAAGCTGTTTCTTGTGTCAAAAAGACTTTTTTTTTATCACACCTTACTTCAATGAATAAGCTTTGAAAAGCTTAAGATGCAGTCGCTTTTTCGGATTGAGCATTGTGTTAAGATTGCAAATTCGATCCTGCTATGGATTTTGTCATTTTTGGTTGACTTTTTTTTTCACAGGACTAATTTTTATCCAAATTTTCAAGAATACATAACTTAAACTCATTGTAGGATTTTAAACCAGTTTTTCCATTACATTAAAACTCGAAAAGAAAATGTTTTTTAGTATGAATAATATTTCTTAAAGGTGTTTTTTTTTGTTGTTTTCCTAATACTTCATAAAAATACAAAAGTAAGGCATGATTTAATTTTCTTTTAAATCAGCCAAACATAGCAATTCACAATGTACCTGTTTTTCAAAAATTTACGGTTTAAATAAATCGAATTTTTGAATTGCCGCTCTCTAGTTCAAAAGTTATGTGCGAGTACGCTAGTGTTTTCATTACTTGTCCTGTATCACAAAACAGAAAAAAAAATAAATAAATAAATAAAATAAAGTTGCTGAAATTATCTTATTTTTAATTGTGCCAAAGAATATGTATTAGTAATGTGTATTTTAATTCAACAAATAATACTAGTAAATGTTCTTTTTCGTTTTGTATCTTAAAGTATGAAACGAAATAGTGATTATTTGTTATATTTATTTAATATACTAATTAGTAAGTAAGGGTATATCTTGTGGAAAATATAAGTAATATATACTTATATGAATTAAAAGGTTATGGGAAACTCTTATATCAATTTTTAAGAGTAAATGTATGAATGTATTTTATGTAATGACCATAAAAGTTAACAGGCCATTATGTTTATTCATAGAAACAAAATTGACAGTTCAAAAGAAATTTCATCTTATCAAATGCTATCTTGGCTTCCTGTTCTTGCCTTACTTCCCAAGTGTTATCCTGATCCTGATACTTGTTGCAACATTCTGCAAATTTTAAGTCATGTAAGTTACTGGTATTGCCTTCTGTTGCCTTGGTACAGACCAAATTTGCTGTTGTATATGTGCATTTAAAGTATGTACTATAAAGAATGTTTTAAGTGAATTTCTCTAATAAGAATTGATCAGTCAGACAGTTAAAATTTGCAAAGGTTTAACCTTCTGAGTGTTCAACTTTTCGGCTAAACTATAGAATTTTAGAAGTTAAGTACAATTCCTTTGTTCTTTTTTCCCCCAATTAATATATTCACCGCTTAACTATTTAGATTTAAAAAAAAAGTTTTAAGTGAAAAGTATCTTTTTCAACTGTAACTCTTATTTAATTGCTCAGTTGTGTCATATTTATTGTACCTTTAGTATTCTAACTTAAAAAATATTTGCTTGTTTTTGCCAGTTTATCCAACTGAGTGCTGTTGCAATGATAGAATTATTAGACAATGGATTATGCATGAGTTTAATTCACCTTCTCTTGAAGATCTGCCATTACCATGAACAGAAGTAAGTTGCTATGTTTTTTTGGCAAATAAGCTTAGGACAGTCATTTAAGGAAGCTGATTGCCAGCTCCCTGGCTTTAAAAATGTTAATGCTTTTACACCTAAATCAGTGTGATTTCTGTTGCTCCCGAATAAAATTTTGCATTATGTATTCACCCTTCATACTGTGATAATGTAGCACATTTTAAAAGTTTTTCGTTTGCGTTTTTTTTTATTTTTCGATCTCCCTTTTTTTTTCAATGGCATTCCTTTAAAAATCTGGCCGCCATTTTTCTTGCTTCGTTATCGTTTACCTTGCTTTTTACTCATTCATGATTGACTGGGAGGTGGAGCCTCTGTTCGGTGATGTTATTTTTCATTGCGCCCATTGGTTCTTATCCTGACGTAGTAGCTGGATCTGCCATGTTTTGTGAGGGGAGAAGGTTTTCCGAGATCAATCTTTCTGGTGTGAGTTGCGAGGCTGGAGCAGTGGTTGGAAAAACTACATATTTTTCGTAGCAAACTACAACTACAACTACTTTCTTATAAATGTAGTTAACTACAGCTACAACTACTTTTTTTTTAAATGTAGCGAGCTGCACTACTTTTGAAATGTAGTTGCTACTTCGCTACTTTTTTAAAAATAAATAAATAACAAGAATACACCGATTGAAGATCGACCGAAAAAATTTGAAAAGTGGTTAAGATTAAAAAATTACCTCATTCGAATATGGAATAGAAATAGGAATTGTCTTTGAATTTATTTGTTAGTTTTCCTTTTTGTTCCTTTTTTTTGCTAAAATTTATCCTTTTTAGATTTTTTTTACAATTTTTACAAATATTCGCTACAAGAAAAACCATGTTTTTTTCCTTCGTTCTCTTTTTTTTTTAAATTTTTTTCGTTTATTTATTTATTTTTTTAATTTAAAAGCAGTTTTCAGAAATCGCTACAAACTACTATTTTTTTTATATCACGCTACTCACTACTCTACTTTTTTTTTAAAGTAGTGCGCTACACTACAAACTACTAAAAAATGTAGCTACTACAGTAGTTTCGCTACTTGTAGCGTGCTACTTCCGACCACTGGGCTGGAGGTAGCATTTTGTGTGCTGGAGTTCGGTTTCGGCTGGAACGTAAACGATGGCGATCTCGAGATGGAAAATCCGAATACATCTTGAAATTATTTGGTAAAGCTACAAGTTTTGTTATGTGTTTCCATCAATGAAGTGGTTGCAAGGTCCGCTGGGGGAAAATTTCTAATTTTGAATTCCACTTGGTGCCACTAAAGGTAAAGGCCAGGAGATGGACGAAGGTCCTGCTCTCGTCTGATGTCTGTGCTTCGGTGCTCAAGAAATCGGCCTCGCAGTTTTTTTCTTCAACCAACATCGGCTTGTTCTGGTGAAATCCGACGTGTTCATTGTCGGTGACAGCGATATTCATGAAAAATAAGCAAAAAGCGATCTCATGTATTATCCCCGCTGAGGACCCCAGTGCTCGCCATTTTTTGTGAACCACTAATCGTTAGCGAACTCCAATCGCCTCCATTATGATATTGTTTTTCATCTACACCTGCGTAGCTTTGGTGCAAAGATTTTTGTCATAAGTGTGCTCTCCGATATGTGTAGCTATGCCATCAGAGCAGGAAGACGTGTGTTGTTTTTCCGTGTCACAGCCTATCAACTGCCTGTTTAGACTTTTTTTAATCCTTTCAATGCATGAAAAATGTGTGATACTAACCCATTAGCCTTTGTTGGAGATGTGTATAATTTGGAGCGCTCCGGATGTCAACCATTAGCCAAGAAAAAAATAAAATGTGTTTAGCCTAATTTTTGACTTTCTGTCCTGATATTCTGCCATTGGGGTAAGTTTTTTTTCCCTTTTTCTTTGTGCAAGCGCTTCAGCATGAGACGTACTGTGGTTTGTTTTTGCGGTTCCTTTTTTTCAATGCAATGTTCGGCCTGTGTTTTTTTTCCCGTGAATTTTTTCCCTTAATTGATGCCTACTGTTTTTTTCTTTCTAATGGGACTAAAAGAGGTTTTCTACTACAAGAGGTACCTTAAACCTTTTTTCCCCCCACCACACATACTTCCTACCGCGCCCCTTCTATCAAAAGTTCAATCATAAACCCTGTTTGGTTCAGGCTTGGCCCCCAGTGACTATCATATTTTCCCTTAGTTGAACGAACATTTAGCTAAAAGGTGATTCAAGGCCTGAAGGCGACACATTTGGTCGGAAGAAAACAAAGAGGTGAAAAATGAAGTTCAATGTTTCCTCAAATACATAGTCGTAAGCTGGTACGACAAACTGTCACAGCATTTACCGAAACTCATCATTCAAAATTTCAATTTTGTAAAAAAATGGATAATTGATTAACCTTTACAGTGGCATATAAATTATAGAAAATAAATTTTTCTTGTGTTTCCACACAATTGGATCCCTTACTTTTGGGATTATCTTTGTTGGCTCAATTGCAGGGGAAGTTTCATTAAAAGATTGGTGTTTCGACAAAAGTTATTAAGCATTGATTGCACCAAAAGAGCCAAAATTATTAGTATTTAGTTGGAAAAATATGAAATGAAGCTTTTTATTGTTTTATTTATTTATAGAAGAATAGAGTTTAAAGATATTTTGTTTGTGAGAATATACCTTTAGCAAAATTGAATGCAAAAAAATGAAGAAGCTAGACTCGTCTGCACACACACACACACACACACACACATGTATATATATATAGATGTATGTATGTTACCATTGAAAATCAAAATTGTAGAAGCAGTAAAATGCTGCACAAGCATTTTTTACTGGTCAGTATTTTTATGTTATGCATTGCAAAACTGTGTCATCCTGTGTTTATTGAATACCAATCAATTTGGTATAGTCGTAATCTCCCCCCCCCCCTTCCTTTTTGAAAAATCTTTAAGATTACTTATTGAACTAGTAGTAAATTAATTAAGAGTTCAGTATTAAAAAATTACGAAAATTTATTTGTAAAAAACAGTATTGGTTGGATGGTTATCACATATCGAGTAAAAAACTAGCTTTCACGCATGTAAAACTGTAAACTGGAAGAAAAAACATTATTTTTTTATCCAAATTTCTTGATTCAGTAAAAATCAGTCATTATATGATAGTATTTCAAAATGACTACTCTTGAGAAAGAAAAAAAAAAAAAAACCTTGTATCAGTAAATATAATTGTTTTTCTATTTTAGCTACTCTTCTGAGCTTGAGCTTTTGGAATCACTGCCATCCATAAAAAATATTGGTTATATATTCAAGACTCTTGCTAATCAACTTTATAGGTGAATTTTTTGAATTTCTAAATATGTTCTTTAGTTTTATTTTTTTCCTTAGTTAACTCAAACAATGTTGAATGAACATCACATCAACTTTTTTATTTGACTAGTTTGTTGTAAAACTTAAAGTGTTCATCCATAATACTAAGAATATTCTCCATTACAATAAATAAAACAGTCTAAAAATAATCCCTAAAAGTTTGTCTTTGCATGAAAAAAATACTCTCGAAAATCTATGAAAAAATTCAAAGCCTATATTGTCTCCTTTAAAATAAGAGTATTTCGTAGAAAAAACCTGATGGAATAAGAGCAGTTACAGTTTTAATTACAGTAATAAGATAATTACAGTTTTTAATCAGTTATCAATATCAATATTGTCTTTAAAAATCTCCATCACAATACAAAAATTAGTCCAAAATATGTTTTTTTAGAAAAAAGAAAACTTCCGAAACATTTCAATCATCAGAATTGGAATAAAGTGTGCCCCCCCCCCCCACAAATGGATAAGAATAATATTTCTCCAAAATACCCATTCTGTGTCCCCATCCTCCCAAGATAACCTTAACAATCTCTCAAAAAATTCCTGTTTGATAAATTGTCAATTTTTAATCTTCTGTGACAAAAGTTGCTATTAATGAGGGTAAAGAATTGAAATTGTTAAATTTAAAAAGTTATAAGTCCAGTTTTTATTCACTTAAAATCACAAGTTAAATTTCATCTTATGCTGAAAACTGCTTTTTCAGTAATAATCTCAATGAATTTAAATATACAAATTTCTTCTTTTTTTTTGTCTTTAAATTAGAGAAAAAACTAGTTGACATTTCAATTAATTAAAAACTTAAAAAAAGTGAGGACAAATTGAGTTCTTTGGAAAATTAAAATTTTCAACGTCTGGTTCAGCACTGAAAATTTACCCTTATTACCTTTGTATGACAGGCAGATGTGGGCAGAATTTGAAACTTAAAAATGTAGTTGAGTAAACTAAATGTTGGTTTCAATATCAACTGTTCTAAACTCATTAAGTAGTGGTTTATTCTATCCACCCTGAATGTACTCATGCTTACTATTTCTACTACAATATATGCATGATGTATAACATGTGTCTAAATATATTTATTGTAACTTTCACTGGAAATATTTTATGGAATAATGAACCATAATGTTTTATGAAAAGGGGCTGTGAAATGACTTAAATATCTGTTTTACTGAAAATTTCAGTTGCTCAAGCTCTAAGGAATTTTCAACCTTTTGTGACATTCTGAATTTGTTTATGGTGTGTGAAAGAAAGTGTACAGAAAATTGTGGTGAGTTTATATTATAAATAAATGTCATTTTATGGTCCTGCTTTGTATGGACATTGCAATTAGTTGGTAACTTTTTCCCTCTTGGATTTTACATTTTCATCAGATGCAATTATGTTTGTAACACTTTACTTTAACTTCGTTTTGCAATTATTGTGTTCACATGCTCTGATTTTTGAAATAGTTTTAAGTGTTTGTACAAAAACAGACTGCAATAACTAAGAATTAAAAACAGAGCTGCTTTTACATAACATTTTTGGTTGCTGCTTTGAAGAACAAAAACGGGATTTTGTATCCTTTATTTGAATGTATGTTTCATGCATTGTTTCTGCTTATGCCACCACATATAACAAACAATAATGCCACAAAACTATGATTACTCACTTGTTTACTTTTCTTTCCCTGTTAACCAAAAGATAATTAAACTTATTGTTGATCTTCAAACAACTCTCTAAGGCAAACTCTTTATATTCCTCTTGGCCTTTTTAATTCATAAAACTTCGATAATTGCAACTTTTTAAAAATCTTATGCGCTCTGCTTTTTACCAATCTAATAAATATTATGTTGCTATTAACACATTTTTCATCTTTCAAACAGGTCCATCATCTTGCTGTGTTAAATCTCTTAGAAGTGTCCTGTGCAGTATGCTTAGTGCCTCAATTGAATTTACTGAATTATATAGTAGCCTCTCTAAAACAACCAACTCTGTAGACTTTAATGGTTTGTTAACAAGTCTTTTTAGAAATATTTTTAAAAAATTTTAATGAGTAAAGTAAAATAGTGAGTACTCACCATATAAAATTTTCTCTCTTCTCCGATCTAGAAAGTAGGAAATCTGAGTAATAAGCAGTGCCAATGATCAATGTTAAATAAAATAATAAATCAAGTAATTTTTTTCAATCTTCATTCATATTTGAATTCCGAAGAACTACTGCTAAATTTAATTTTTATGCTGAGTAATTTTTAATGCTTACTCACTCTTTGAGTCATTAGTAGTACTTTTAGTAGTGAAGATTTAAATGATATCAAATTCATGTATTACACTCAATATGTAAAAATTAGAGAAATGTAATGAATAAATTTTTTCTTAACTGGTGATATCTTTTAAACTGAACCATTATAAATAAACAAAATATAAAAGAAATGAAATGTGTATATATATACATACATACATATACAGTTTCAGATTCATCAGGGGGCAAGTCACCCCCCCCCCCCGGTCATGTTTTTAAAGAGACAAAATCACACATTTCAGCAAGAAATACCAATTAAATTGCTCTGGTGCAGAGCCGATCTGTCTGTTTTGCAATAATCTTTCAACATCAGAATCTCGTACTAATTAGGAATAGGACTATTGAAAAACAGCCTCTTTTTAATTGTATCCATTTTGTTAATCATCACCTGACCCTAGCTCTGGATAGAGTAAGTACTGTGTTGAAAAAAGAAACTTCTTCGCACAAAAAAAAAAAAAAAAAAAAAAAAAAAAAACCTACCAGCACAAAACACATTAAGAAAGAAGATATATTGTAGTCTATTTCATGAGAAGTAATAGCAGAGATAAACTATGCTATGCAACCCTTTATAATAAAATTCCCTGCTTGGCACTGAGAATACTGGAAACAGTTTGAATGACTTTTTGAGGGCAAACACGATTTTGACTTTTGTAATTTCTCTTAAAAGCAACATTTAAAAGTGGAATAATAGGACTCTACGTTTAGAATATAATTCTATATTTGCAATAAGTATTGCTCTCAGCCATTTGTACTCTGAGGAAAACAATTAATAACTCGCATTCCTCAAATAAAGCCCAATCCCTATCCCCGACAGTTTTTCAATTTCAGTTTTAATTGGGTCCTAAAATCTGAATTTTTTTCCCCAAATTTAGCTTTTTCTGTTGATCAAGTTGCAGAGCTCTATTCTTGATTGCAATAAAAGAATGTTAGTGGTTGAGACAGTGAAATCTGCTTAATAAACAGTTTGAGATAACTTTAAAAATAAATTTGAATGTATATTCAATGCCACTATGAATATTCTTATAATAGAATGGACATTTAAATAAATGTCCTTAGAACCTTATGCTTTCAACAATATCTCTTTAATGTTCGTATAAGTAATTCCAAGAACGTTTATCAGAAATATCTAAATAAGGCAGAGAGAAACAATATGTAAGTGAAAATATAAAAGTTCCAAGTGACACCCATGCAAATTTCACACCAGTTACAAATGCTTTCATTGAAAACTTGTTCTTTTCATTTTATATAACATCTACAAGGGCTGTTATTACCATCTCTTGATACAAAACACATGAGTTTTTCCCCCCATTTGTAATAGTTATATCCGAAAGTTTTTAGTTTTTATGTTTATCCCTTTTGTTTCATATGTACTTCTGATTTTTGTACCTAGTTCTATTGCTGAACTAGATGTTCAGTTTAATAAACATAATGATATTATATGCAAGTTTCACAAGTAGTTCCCAATTTTTTATTTAAATACAACTTTCTGAGTCGAGATATTAATGCTGCTTGAAAATGTAAACGGGACCTAACCTCTAACGCTGTAGCCATTATTTTGTTTGTTTGTCGAATGAACTTGTGTCAAACCACAAAAGTTGAAAGTCCAATGGAAACTTTCAAACCTTCTTCATCATTTCAAAACATCCAGTGTATTTCTTAAATTGGTTGTTTTTTTTTACCAATTCCAACAACCTCTGAGGAAAAGTGCTTACTTTAAAAAGATTAAAGATATTTTTATGATTTATTATATGTCAGAAGAGATTTAGTGGTCAAAAGTTTATACATTTGTTTACAAAAATGTTTAAGTGTTTACGGAACAGTGTTTAAGTTTATCTGCTACAAAATTTGTATTAAAATTTTAATTACAATTAATTTGCGTCCTTTAATTTTTTTTTTTTTTTGGTCTTCTGTTTACATGTTTTCAAGGCCATAGCCAGGATTTTTTTCGCGGGGGGGGGGGGTGTTCGAAGTGAAGAAATTTTTTTTGAAAAAAAAAATTAAACAAGAGGTTACAAGTCTTATGACGCAATGAGAGCATAGGCTGCTTGTAGGGGGGGGGGGCAAGGGGGCAGCTGCTCTCCTTCACTTCCGAAAGTAAAGGGGCCCTGCCCTTCACTTTTTAGAGTGAAAAATTAACGGTCGGTTATTTACTGGGTGAATTGATTTATTTCATAAAAATTAAAAACTGGAAATACTACAAAAATGTTTTTTTTCTCATGTTATTTCACAAGAAAGGAACTTTGAATTGCAAAGGGTCTATCTACAGGGATTGCAAAGGGATATCTACAGTAAAATCCATCCTGCTTTTGAGACTGTATTAAAGTTTTTAGAGGTCATTTGTTAAAATCCAATAATATAGCCAAATTTTACCAAAAAAAAAAAAAAAAAAAAAAAAAACAGCTTTAGGGTGCTGCCCTAAGCTTCTCACAAACTTTTTTTGATCCCCCAATTTCTTGGTGTACCAGCCGCCTATGATTGGGAGTATGTTGTACTAACAGGAAGGAGAGCTAAGCTGAGGTAATGGACAACACGTTAATCAATAGGCTTTTGGGAAGAAGGAAAGGAGTCTTTCTCCTCTCCTGCATTAATTTTCAAATAAATATATCAGAATTTATGACGACATCATGTTTGTAAAATTAAAGAAAAAACAATTAAAGAATTTCAAAGCTTTGTTGTTGTTGTTTTTTTTTTTTTTTTTTTTGAAAATTTAATCTACGAAAAACAAAGCACGCAACTACGTTTCATATTTCTTTTAAAAAAATCAGGAAAATTTATTTATCATTTTTTATTGTTACTATTATTTTTTTAATTGTCTTTAATTTGAAAGAAATAATGTTTCATTGTAAACATTACATACATCACTATATTACATGATACTGTTAAAGTAAAATAAAATATAAATAAAATGCTGATTAAAAGTGAACAGCATGCTTTTTCATTTCCTGTTTTCCTTTAGCATCTTTAAAAAGTTGAGAAGTCCCTTAATATGAATACTGCCCGAGGGAAAAATTGAGAACATTAGGATCCACATATCAAGGGGAAAATGCTACTGAATTAATTTGAAAAAAAAAAAAAAAAAATTTTCCTGATCCCCCTCCTACGTGCATAATCCTTTTTTTTTTATTTCATCGCACACTCAAAAAAAAAAAAAAATAAATAAATAAATAAATAAATAAAAAGTTTTTAGTACTGTCTCTAAAAAGTGAGGGATCCCTGGCCCCCTCAGCCCCCACGAGTCAAATTGTTTGCCTTATGTTAACCTCCCTTGCATGAATTTCTTTTTTTTTTGGAAAATTAAACAGGCTAGTGTAATTTATGCTCTATATTAAGGGAAAAATAATCTAAAAAATCCTAGTGTAAATAAATACCGTATTACCCCGCATTATCCGGCATGCCGGGAAAAAAGAGGTTGACCAGCATGCCGGAAAATTCGAATTTTCCGGCATGCCGGATAATTCGAGGTTCATTTTCCAACAAAATTCTCAGTTCAGTTCCAATCAAAAAGCAAACTACTTTGGGAAGAAAAAAACAAATTTCGAAAGTAAACTTTTTCGAAATCAAACCAATAAATTTCAGGTCGGCGAGATGAAAAAAAGAATTGTATGGGTTTTGACACCCTTGAGGGCAGTTTTATCTTTGCTCATCAAAGTGGTTGATCCCCCTTTCATTCGTAAACACTCCGCTCCACTCATCAGGGTTCCACTGTGATTACCGTTGACCGTTGCTTCCCTAAGGTCATGTCTCAGTTCTGAATCCACTCTCTCAAGAATACACAAAAACGATGTGATTTATTGATGGTACTTAGCTGTCAGAGGAGCTACATCGTCGCAGCTTTGTGCTAATACGATGGGCGACATGTCGACTTGTGCCCAGACCTTTTAGCGTGAACACACTGAAACATCAAAGAATTGTTTTCCCTTTTCTCGAAAATGGGCTTCCGATCTAGCGTCGTCAAAGTAGTTAGGAAGCAATTAGTAGTTAGCAAGTCGGCTTTGTGGTACAAGCCTCAGGGGCGCTCATGTGCTGTCTTACTTTTCCGATAACCCCTGCTTCCTTTATTTAAAATATATGTAGTTTGCAGTCGTGTAGTTCTCGTGTAGACACGTAGTTTATTGATGTAGAGTAGATACGTTAACTATGGAAGCTGTTAAGGTAAAAAGATATCGAAGCTACACATTAGCTTTTAAGATTGAAACTTTAAATAAACTTGATGAACTGAATGGAAATATAAGTGCAACAGCAAAATACTTTTCCATACCGAGATCTTGTGTGCAAGACTGGATGAAACAGAAAGAAAAATTGATTGCGTGCTCCTCAGAAAAATCTATTGAAGTGAGGAAAAGAAGGAATTTACCTACCGAACGTGAAAAAGCCAAAAAACGTGCTAAGTTTCCAGAGATGGAAAGCATTTTGGTCGTCTGGATTCAGGAAGAAAGAAAAGCAGGGAGGCTTCTTGACGGTTTGAGGATAAAGGTTCGTGCGGAGCAAATTTTAAAAAGTTTGCATTCTAAAGAAGACGATGCTATTGAAGAAATTAATTTTAAAGCCTCAAATGGCTGGTTGGAAAATTTTTTAAAACGGCATAATATTGTTTCCAGATCTGTGACTAGTGTTGGACAAAAGGTTCTGGAAAATGCAAGGGAATTGTGCAATTCTTTTTTTGATTATTTTGATCGGACATCCAAAGATATAGATATCAGTTGCATAGGCAATATGGATGAATCCCTTTTATGGTTTGACTTGCCAACACAAAAAACCTTTGACTTTAAGGGTGTTAAAGTTGTACCCTGTAAAACAACGGGAAAAGAAAAACTGCGCTACACTGTTGTTTTGAGTGCTATGGCAAATGGCGTGAAACTCAAACCTATGATTATTTTTAAAGGACTAAAAAACATTCCTAAGGGTGAATTTCCTAAGGAAGTAGTTATAACTGTAGCCATGAAAGGCTCTATGAACAGTGATCTAATGAACATTTATAAGCAGAAAGTCTGGGGTGGACGTCCACACTCCTTTTTCAAACCCAAGTCCCTTCTTGTGCTGGATAGTGCCAAACCTCACTTAAAAACATCGGTTAAATCGAGTTTTAAACAGCACTATAAGACCGAACTTGCAGTCATTCCAGGTGGTCTGACTCCTATCTTACAACCCGCCGATGTTCATTGGAACAAAACATTTAAGACTGAAATGAAACGTCTGTGGACCGAATGGTTGATAAATGGAGAAATGGAATTCACAAATTCTGGCAGGCGTAGAAGTGCATCCTACACTACCATCGCACAATGGGTGAAACTGGCATGGGAAAAAGTTCCCAATGAACTAATCCAGAAATCTTTTGTGCAATGCGGATTATCAAGGGAAAGGACGAACGATTCCTTGCATAGTAGATTAGTGGAACTTATGAACAACACTATTAATACTGATAATGCCTGTCATGAAAATGAGTCAGGTTTGACAGATGTAGAAAGTGAAGAAAGTGAAACTGAGGACTAATTTCTGAAGGAATATTTTTCCAACTTTGTTTGTTTAATCAAGAATGGAAATATTTTAACAATATAGGAAATAAAATTAAAAATTTGTTTGTTATTAATGATGGTCATCAGTTACGGATCTAGTTATATGCCAATTAAATAATGGATTCAAAAGCAATCATTGTCAGAGCGATTCGTTCATAACTTGTTTTAATAAATTATTTTTAGTTCCTATTAGAGAGGTAAGTTTACTTTTCATTTATTGAATAGCTGTAGTAAATTCTTTGTGCAACTGAAATATTTAAATTTTAGGACTACAAATGTTTGTTAAGTTTTAATTAATTTTTACAAAATGATTAATTAATATTTTTATTGTCATAATAACAGAAATGGTATTGTTAATTAATATTTGCAAAATTAAACTGTTTATAGGATGATATATATATAACATATATTTTTTAAGTTGGACATATATTTATGATTAGAGTATTAAATCAAATTTTGTTCTAACCTCGGTTTTTCCGGCATGCCGGAAAGGACCAGGCAAGGGTTACTGAAAATCTGGTGACCCTTGAATTTTGCGGCATGCCAGATAATGCGGGGTAATACGGTAATATGAAAGTAAAAAACAATATGATGGAAATTTCTGTCACATAATTTTCAGAAATTTATTCAGAGTATTTCAATATAATTGTACATAAAATAACAGAAACGAACCTTATTTCCACTCATTATCACTTTTTAAAGCACCCTCCCCCCTGATAAATCTCACTTTAGTTTCCTAAAACAATTTATTTTTAAGTGGGCCGTTTTTTCCAGTCACAACAAGCAGCGGAGTGATAAGTTCTAATCCGGGTAATTAACAGTGACTTTAGCGTTTTTTTTTTTTTTTTTTTTTTGACAACTGGGTTTCGTGTTATGCTACGGCGGCGTTGTAAAAAGTTGCCAGCAGCAACAAATGTAAATTACACTGGCTTTGTGTACCCTTTTATCCGCATTAAATGTTATGATGGAAATTTCCATCATCATGCAAAGAAGGGTTAAGTCAAAAAGATGACCCGAGATGAGAGAAGGAAGATAAACTGTATGCATTCACTTGAAACCCATTGGATCGAGGGGGGGGGGGGAATATTTTTCATTTTAGTAAGTATTTTTAAATTTATTCATTACAATAGGAGTTGAACACGTGAGTCTGACTATGGTTTTAATTTTAACTTTCTTTGAAATCAGTTCAGAAGCAAATTTTTCCTGATCATGCCCATTTCCCCCTATTTAATGCATTTGCATGTAGGGACAAAGTTTTTTGGTAATTTGTATTGAGTTTATACCATCCCCCAGCCCCTGGAAAAATTAATAATGTTCGGCCTGGTTTGCAGGTAAGCCAGTTATTGGAGGGAAAATTTTTCCTCGTTCGGGGCACAAAAGTTAATCGGACCTTTTACTCAACGAAAAATTTTCGCACATATAAATCTCTGTACTTGCTAGAATACAGATGTTTTCCATAATAATACGTAGTATACAGGTCCAAAATTTCTCATCTTGGCCTGGCCCTGCGAAAGGGGAGGGCAGCCTGGGCATAGCCCCTGGGCTCGCTAAGTTAGAAGGGCCCGTGAATTTTAGTTTTCCACCATCAGTGTCCAATTTAGGAACTTTAGGACAGTAGGTCAGACCTTAAATTTCCAAATCGGGACCTGAACATCTGGATCCCATTGAAAAGTGTATCGAAGTACTGTAGAGTTGAAACCACAAACTTTGATTTTCAACTTCATGATTTCTATATTAAAATCATACTTTGTTATAATTTACTATTTCGTCTTTGATTTTGCTCCCCCCCTCCCAAGGTGGGAACCCTATGCCCCTAGGCCGAGCCTCACTTCTTAGTAAATCAATCCCCTCTCATGAATGGTAAGTGCAAGGAAGAGAATGGGGGCAGAAAGTGTCTGGCTCCCGTCGCCAGAGAATTTCTTTCATATCCCTGCTCTGGGCTATACTCTGGACTACTTTTCTAGATCGCTTTCTTGCGGTGTTGACTCATGGAGTTTACCCCCTGCTACCCTCCTTCTCTGCGACTTGGTGACGTGGGATCCGTTGGACCGAAGGAAGGGGCATAAAGGAGTGTGACGATAAATTGCTATGTGCTATAGGGGTCGGGAAATATAGTACAAAACACTTCACACCCAGAAAACAAAGAATGCATTTTCATTAACTCATCACCTCTCCATTGATAATAACAATAACTGATTTAAACATCTGTATCTGTTATTACTGTCATCAATATGTTAAGAGATGGAAGTTTTCAAAAATTAGTATACTTTTTGCTAATTTGTTCACAGTAAGCCCAAAAGGGGACCACACACTTGTTTTATGGCGTAAAGGAAAGGATCTTCTTTCTTTTTTCATGATAAAAGAATCTCAACGACAAATGCCATAAATTTTGTTATCCCATTAAAGATTATAGACCAGCAGGAGAAACGGAATAATTTAAGTTTTAAGTTAAAAAGATAGAAAAAAACTCCTTTGGCAAAATAGCGAGCAGAACTATTCAATTTTATTCAAATGATTTCTTTAATTTTTATTATTCTAATTTTTCTTTATATCATCAAAAACCTCAGACCCGTCACAGCTTCGAGAGGGGTGAGGGGGACCTCCGACCATCAAACCCAGTATATATATATTTTTTTAGTTGAATACTTTTTTAAAACTTTTGAAGTTTGAGGATTTCGGGGGGGGGGGGGGATTCTGACCCCCCTCCCCCGCTGGCTACGGCCTTGCATGTTTTCAATCAGTACACATTATTATCAGTATTATTATTATTATTATTACATTATTTAGGTGTTATCATAAATATATGTTTACTTACAGTTAATAAATAAATCCTTAAAAATTTTACTATGCGTCCCCCTGTCGACTTTTTCTGGATCGGTCCCTGTACATTATATACTGTCAAACCACATTTAAATGAACTCCAAGGGGTCTTTAAAATCAGTTTGTCTTAACCGTAGTTCATCTTATTCAGAGAAAAATACACTACAAACTATAGGGCGGGGGATCGGAATTATAGTTTGTTTTAGCAGTGATCCATTTTAAGCTTAAATTAACGAGGTTCGACTGTATATGTATTTGTGTATTATAATCTTGAAGAAGCCACCCTTAAACATAAAATACAAATGAAATACACTTGTATTTGTGCTGCATACCTCTAAAAATTAAATGATGTTTAAGTTTTACATCAAGTTTTGTTAATTAAATTAATGAAACTTTCTTCTTCATTCTATTTAGTCTAAAATTTCTAGTTTCCAGTCTTTACCTCTTTTTAAATCTGAATTTTCTTTGAAAATATAGTATTGCTGATTGCTAATTATTGGTCTGCTTTGAGCCATTTTAAGATAATTTTTGTGGAATGTAATGAAGTGCTACATTATGTTAATTGGTTTTGGCATCAGTGTAAGAATCAATATTAATGAATCTTTTAATGAAACCACACATAAGCTGATATGTCTACACACATGCGTTTTAGTAGTTATTAAAACATAGTATCTAGGTTTTACTGTCCTTAAAATAAAGGTACCCAATAGTAATGATTCTTGTAATAAAATTTTATGTAACAAATAAATGAACCAATTTATGTTTGCTCGTATTTTCCTCTTAGCCCTAATTTTAAAAACATGCTCTCAGTGATTTGATTCGAAGTAGTTTATTATATTTTTAATATGAAACCATTGCTTATAAAGACTCATCTGTGTGGGAACTTCTTGTGGAATTCCAAGCTACAGTAGGCTCATTTTCTTCTATATCAGTATCTTCAGAAGAATTTTCTGATTTGAATGCTGTGACTCGTAAGACCGATCCAAGAATATCTGCACAAACTGATGTAGAGAAAGCTGTTGCTGAAGTTCCTATGTCAGAAATAATTGGACGAGTTCAAGTTTTGGTAGAAATAGCTACAGATTTTGTGATATTTAAAGGTATGTGAGTTGAAACCTGCTTTAGGTTTTTCTATCTTTTTTATGTCTTTCTTCTTTTCTTTTTTTGTTTTGCATATTGTTTAAACATTATGCTGATATTCTGAATACATTTTTTCTCTATTATAGATCCAAGAATTAACATTCAGACATATGAGCAAGAGTTTATAAAGGAGTTTTTTCAATTAATCATTAAAGGATTATCAATTGCCACGGTATGAAATATGTTGACTTTTGCATTTTCTGAGTTTTTTTTTTCTTAGATGCAGCATAATGGCAGTCAAAATGCAGGCCCGTCATGTAGGCGGGTCAGGGAGTGGGGGTCAATTGCCCCCCCCCTTATTTTGGGAAATCAATGTATTTGCATATAAGTGGGCGTAGTTTTTGTTGTCTTACCGCAAAATTGCATGATTTTTGCACCCTTTGACCCCCCCCTGGAAAAACTTGAAATGACGGGCCTATCAAATTGGCAAAAGGAAGTTTTATAAGGTCATTCCTGTCAAATAAGAAAAAAGAAAAGTAATCTGGATCTGACCATCGCAGATTTTTATGTAACTTTCAGAAATCTTACTCTTTGACATCTTAAACTCATATATAATATTTCTAAAAACAAATTAATTGATGAGCAATTAATGTTTGAAATTTGTAAACAAGTACTTTTTTAACTTGCTAGTAGTGCTTTAAAATGTTTTAACTCTCAAGTTTCTGTGGGAGCTAAAGAGTTCTGTAATAGCTCATTTAGAAAACAATTACTTGGATTTTAATCTAGTATGTAAGTTAAAAAAAAAAATTTTTTTCAAGATTTTAAAATTCAAAAATTCTGCAAAAATTTTGAAAATAAAATGATAAGAAGAATAATGTACTTCAATGAATACATCCAAAACTTTTCAGTGGAATCATATAGAGATCAGCAGTTACTAAAATATTTTAGCAAAAATTGCAATCAAGTGTCCTCCAATATTATTTCCTGTAATTGCTGATCTCTCTTTGGTTCATCTCTGAAATTTTTTTGATTTTTATTAAAATACCGTAATATATACAGTGGCGGATTCAACAATGAAGTCAGCACCTCCGTTATAATTTTACATAAAAACGAAATCACAATTGTGAGCAAAAAAATCACAACTAAATGGTCGGAGTCGATCTATTTATTTTTATTTTAATAATTTTTAGACTGCTGAATCTTACATTATTTAGTAATATGGTATAAAAATACAACTTCTTGCTATTGAAACTCAATCTAGCCTGCTGCAGGCTGAAAACTTAGGCAGGTATTGCTTCTTTTCTAAGCACAAAAACTGGAGAAATTTTATCAGCATAAATAGCATCAACAAAACAAAAGAAAATACACAAAACTAATGGTCTATTTCATCAGAAGTAATAACAGAAGTAAATAATACAATATACCTTGACAATACTGCTGGTAGGGTCGTTCCACGTCAAATCGCCTAAGGCTATGTGCCGTCATGTCTCGGATTTTGTTCAATATTTTTTTACGGATAGATACCTATGAGATAAACTCAAATTAATTTTTTTAGATTTTTTGAATAAAAATTTAGGGTTGTAGAATTTTTTGAAATTTTGATTTTTTCAGAATTTTTGCTTTTTTATTTTTGGTATGCATTTTGAAAAAGCTCTATAACTTCCTCATTTTTCATTCAATTAAGCCAGTTTACGTATCATTTTAAAGCTAATTATTTTCTCCTTCAATATTAGTGACAAAAATGAGATTCTGAAAAATAGAATTTTGCCAATGGTCGTCTGAAGTCAGATTTTGTGTTTTTTCAATTGGTATGTTCAGTAGGTCATATCTCCGGAGTACCAACTAAGAACTGCTCAATTTTTTTTTTCAGTGATGACCACATCATATACTTTTTATGTATAAAAAATTGGAAGGGTGTTTTTTGTTGTTTTGGAATAAAAAATTCAAGTGTGTTTTTTCAGTTGGTATGATCAATAGGTCATATCTCCGGACTACCAACTAAGAAATGCACGACACTTTTTTTCTGTTATGACAACATCATACCCTTTTTATGTATAAAAAATTAGGAGGGTGCTTTTTGTAGTTTTGGAATAAAAAAATCAAACGTGTTTTTTCAGTTGGTATGATCAATAGGTCATATCTCCGGATTACCAGTTAACAACTGCGCCATTTTTTTTCTAAAATGAAAACATCATAATGTTTTTATGATCAAGATATTAGAAGGCTGTTTTTTGTTGTTCTGAAATTTTAAAAAAAATTGAATTTTTGAAACAAATTTCTTTAAAAATCAAGTTTTCGATAAGTTTAAAAACTTCGTAAAAAAAAAAAAAAAAAAGAAACTATGGTATCACAAGGAAGACCACGACATGGCAGCTGAATGGCATTTCTTTGCCACGAGTCATGGCAAGAATGCATGCGATGGAGTAGGGGGCACAATAAAACGGCTTGCAATAAGGGCAAGTCTTCAAAGAACTGTCGAAGGACAGATTTTAAATGCACATGATCTATTTCAATTTGCCTCTCAAAACATAAAGGGGATACAGATGTTTTTCGTTACAGCAGTGGAAGTGGTTGCAAATGAAGATTTTTTAAAGCAAAGATATGAAAGAGCCTTAATAATAGTAGGCAGCAGAGAGAATTACTTCTTCAAGCCATTAGACACGAAGGGTATATTAGTGAAGAAGGTTTCTGTGTTTGAAAAACCTTTTGTTGCCACTGTCGGAACATCGTAGAAATAAAGATTGTTATTCGTGAAATTTTTATGCTTTCATTTGATAACAAATTATAAAATGTTGCGTAGATTTCAGAATAATGGAAACCAAATATAAAATTTTTCCAACCACCAAGAGCTCGCGAGTGATTTTTTGTCAAACTATGAATGAAAGTATATTTAAAGACATTTCAGTTTACTTTATCGTAATTCCTATCGGTTGATGGAGTGGCTAGCAAATAATTACTGAAGAGTAAAGTAATTATGCAGCGACTTTTCACTACCAAAGCATGCAAGCAATAGAACAATATAAAACTACCATTAAGTATTTGAATGTAATAAATAGGATACATTTTCATCTGCTTGTGAAGTATGATGCTGAATGAATCTCAAATTAAGTTTCAAAAGTTGATTTTAAAGTAAAGTTTTTTGAAAAAAACATGTAAGATTTTTATTTCAAAATAACAAGAAAACTTCCTTCTAATTTCTTGATCATAAAAACATCATGATGTTTTCATTATGAAAAAAAAATGTCGCAGTCGTTAACTGGTAATCCGGAGATATGACCTATTGATCATACCAACTGAAAAAACACGTTTGATTTTTTTATTCCAAAACTACAAAAAGCACCCGCCTAATTTTTTATACATAAAAAGGGTATGATGTCGTCATAACAGAAAAAAAGTGTCGTGCATTTCTTGGTTGGTAGTCCGGAGATATGACCTATTGATCATACCAACTGAAAAAACACACTTGAATTTTTTATTCCAAAACAACAAAAAACACCCTTCCAATTTTTTATACATAAAAAGTATATGATGTGGTCATCACTGAAAAAAAAAATTGGGCAGTTCTTAGTTGGTACTCCGGAGATATGACCAATTGAACATACCAATTGAAAAAACACAAAATCTGACTTCAGACGACCATTGGCAAAATTCTATTTTTCAGAATCTCATTTTTGTCACTAATATTGAAGGAGAAAATAATTAGCTTTAAAATGATACGTAAACTGGCTTAATTGAATGAAAAATGAGGAAGTTATAGAGCTTTTTCAAAATGCATACCAAAAATAAGAAAGCAAAAATTCTGAAAAAATCAAAATTTCAAAAAATTCTACAACCCTACATTTTTATTCAAAAAATCTAAAAAAATTAATTTGAGTTTATCTCATAGGTATCTATCCGTAAAAAAATATTGAACAAAATCCGAGACATGACGGCACGGCCGACTATTTAAATTAGGCGATTTGACGTGGAATGAGCCGGTAGCCAAACACTGGGAAGACAGGAGACAGCAGGTGACTTTTTTTGAAGATCTAGCACTTTTTTGACTTTAGAGATTTTTTTTTTTTTTAAAGCATATTAAAATCAATAATACAAAAAAACTGTCCCACGGAATCTCAAGAAGAAAAAGCATGAATTTTGTTTTTCTTTAAACATTGAGTTATTTTCGCTTGCACCTGAGGATGCTTAAGCTGAAGTGTAACCTAATGTTAAAAACCAATTAAGTTGTTCAACTGACCTTCATCCACTTTGGACAACATAGGGATGAAAACATACATGTGACGAATTCTGCTGGTAATTAAAAAAGACCTTGGATCCTCTCTTCATTGCACAGTACACCTGTGCTAAATTTTGTGAAGATCCAATATAACTTGTAATTAACATGCACTGATACTTAAGCACATTATGTTTTATATTTATAGATTTTTTCCCTGCTATTCTCCCTTTTAATTAAAACAAAAAGCCAGAGTAGATAAATTTTGATTTATTTCTTATATTTCTTGATAATTTGTTTTTTATTTAAGTTAGTTTTTCACTTCAATCATATTTTAGCACAAAGTTTATTCAATCATTTTCATTTGTTTGCTCTTTGCTTACATAAACATACTATTGAGTTTTTAATGTGTAATACTCAGTGTGCATTATTTGGTTTTCAATGATGAATCTGCTACTACTTTTTTATAATTTTCTGTAATTTTAAAATGTTTACAGGATATAAATGTCATTAAATCAAAGTACTCTACAATTATGTTTGCTGTTAAAGATAGCCTTAAGAAGCAGGTATGTTTTTTTAATTTCATTTTGTATTTTTTTTTTTCACAATAGTTTTGTTAAACCTGAATGTCTCCATGAGAAATTTGAAGTTTTGCAATAATTATTTCAGTATATTCGATTTTACATTGAGACAAAAACGTTTGCATTAAGTTGTTTATATGGTTTACAAAACGTAACTTTTTTTTAAAACAAATTGTTAGTTTCAGATATTGTTTAAATTTCTTTGAGTTGGTTCATTTTTTTCCCAATTATTAAGTTTTCGAAATATTTTTTTGAAAATTACCTGCTATTCCTTTTTTTGTGAAACTTAAGAAAATCATTCTTGCTCATGGAAAAGTTCTTTAAAATATAAATCTTACACCTAGCTAAAAAATTCAGAAAATTTAAGAAAATAAACTCTGATTAAAAAAGTTAGATCCTAATATAGTCAGTAAAACTTTTTTTTAATTTAAGAAAAGGCCGATGAATTGAATCAACAGCTTTAATGAATCGAATCTTCAAAAACAGAACAAAATCTAGCTTTACTGAATTAGCCGCTTTATTGAAATAGATGTTTACTGAGTCAAAGTTAAATTTTTAATGCTAAAAAAAATTGGATTCTAAGTTTTGTGTAACTTGCATTATAAATATAGTCTACAGATAAATTTCATGCTAAACTCTTTGTTCATGACTTATTTTAAAGTTTATGTAGACATTTTTTGCATTTTGATTTTTGACTGCGTGTAAAATTAAGGGAAAATATTGGCATTGACGTTTAGTATTAATATGCATTTTTCATTTATATAAAAGTGGCAATTAAATACTGTTGTAGGACATTCATGCTGCTTTTATTGTTTTAGGGTAAAATGCTAAAATATTCAAAAAATTGTATTGTTTTATTTCATTTTAAAATAGAAGTTCTATTTATATGTGCATCATTTTATTCTTATGCTCCATGATGTACTAATGATTAAATAATTAATTTGTTATTGAGAAATATTTGTGTTAGACTTGTCAAAAGCGCTATATCTGTAATTGAAAGTATTAGTTGATCAAAGTATGCAAGTTCTCACATTCTTATTTCATTTTAAACAATAATTACTATTATCATTAGTTTTCTTTTTTTTATATTGTAGCTAAGCCGACTGTTGATGGCTAATTTAGCACTTCATCAAAACGCAGATATGCAAGAATTCATGTTAGAAGTTCTAGCATGTCATCCCTCAAGCAGAAAATTATTGCATTTAATTATTTTTTCAATAACCAAAGTAAGACTTTTTCTTAAAAACATATTTAAAAAAATAAAAAAATCTCAGAAACAAAAGATAACTGCATCACCATACTTTTAGTGATTTTGATACCAAGTTCAAATTACAATTTTTCTCCTCATAAAAATTTTAATCATGTATTTTCTTTTGCATTTTTAGGTTGGGAACTTTTTAATATTTTTGCATGATATTCAGAGGAATGCAAAATCATTTCGGTTGAAAAAATATTGTTTGATTTTGAACAGAAATATTGAAAGTTTACTGTCAGGAACTCCTCATTTGGATACAGTGAAAAATGAGCAGTTAATGAAAAAGGTATCTATTTTTTTTCTGTTGTTATTTTCCTTTGTTAACATTTGAACTCATTCAAAAGAAAGATGGAATAAATGAAATGCTGCTTAATGAAGTGTTAAAAAATTGACAATGAATTGAATTTTATGCCATGTTTAAATTGAAATTCTTCAAGTAACAAAATAATAATAATTGTAATTTTGTGTAGTGAATATGTGTAATGTTTTGAAGATTATGTGCTGTCATTCAATTAAATGATAGATATTCCATCAAGCATAGATAAGATAATTCTTCAGATTTTAATGTGCTTTTTTAATATTTATTTCACATTTTCTTGCATTATTAATAAAAAAATAATTGGAATGAATAACTACTTATATGGCCAGCCAACCAGAAAGAGGCAGATTTATCATGTGTTGCCCTTATCAAGTTTTAATCAGTAATTTAAGAACAAGATTTTATACAATTTTGCATATATTTTTTGAATTAATTATTTTATCATCTTTTCATTATAAATGCTTTTGTTTGCTTAGTTTTTATTTATTTATTTTTTTAGAAAAAGTAGTTCACTTTTAAAGAGTATTTTTCTCAACAAATAAACCTTAACTCATCACAACAATCATACAATTAATGTAAAATTAAATATAAAATCTGTAATTGACTTTATAATATTCAGTCATTCTAGATGTATTATTTTCCGATGAATATTTTGTAAAATGAAATGTTGACCATACTCTTCATCCAAATATCTTTTAAATACATGTAATTTTTCTTAGTTATCTGCAGAGTGGAAACTTTTATGGAAAGAAGATCGGAAAAAATGGGTAGAAAAATCTAATTCATTGCAAGAAAGGTACTGTTGAATACTCTTACTACTGACTGGTACTGTCTATCTCTGTATATATACATATTAATGTATATATATTTTTTTTTTTTTTTGTTTTTCCTTATATAAAGGTTGATTTGCTTAGCATTGTACAGAGGTAAAATGTTCTTTTTAGTCTTGTATTTCCCAGTAACTTTGTTGTGTATAAAGTGGGTTCCTTACATACTGTGAGTTTTACTGTGTGAATGAAGCATTTTTAATGAAACTTGTGTAGACTCTTATTTTCATTTTCTGAAACTTTAGTGAGATTCTTATTCAAATCGGAAATGTCGTCAATGGAAACTTCCTTTTACATCTTATTCTGATCTAATATCTTCTAATCTAAATTGTCTTTACAGATTGTAGTCTAAACAAAATTTTTAATTGGTTTAAAAAATAAACTTCTTAGTTGTGTAGCAAAAAATTTCTTTTCCAAATCAGAAAATTTTCTAATATTTTTCCTAATCATTTTTCAATTTTTTTTTTTTAAATATGCTCCCCCTCCCTCTTCCTTTTTTAAATTGACATTTTAAAAATATTTATCTTCTAAAAAATTTAGTTCATCGTTAAAATATTGTGATTCTACTTGGTTTTAAACTGTTAACTTATATTTCTCACCGTAAATAGATTATGAACTTACAACACAATAAGCAAGGGGGAGGGGGCTGCATGCTCTGTTCGTTATTAATGACATGTGGTTGGGTCACATGCTTTACTCCCTTTACCTAGGCAGTTAGTTGTAAGTGAAGTGTTACTCATATCACTGATAGAGGCTGTGGTGACCTGATTGGTAAAACTCATATCTGGAGGGTTGCACATTTGATGTCAGCTTTTTGAAAATCCTCCCATGTTCCCTCTCAGTGGCTTTAAATCTGTAGTGAACAGAGTCTTCCAAGTTCCTATTCCAAATCAATCTTTCTGGGGAGTTTTCGGCTCCAGACCTGCCCCCACCCCCCCCAAAAAAAACATAAACGACCCCGGCAGAGCTATCTGCCAGATCCCGTTGAATTGCTTAAACAATGTGTTGTGATAGGTTGGAGAACCTGAATTGTATTGTTATTCATGGAGCAGTTTAATGGCTTTCTGTCCTGGTTAGACTTTTTATGCAAAAGGGTGAATAGTTCTAACATGGCTCATGACTCTTGATCTTCATTGGGGATTTAAAAAGTGACTAGGACCACCCTAACTGAGCCCAGAACCTGCTGTCGATCATCAATTCTATATTTGTTCCTTTATCCATTCTTCCTGGGGGGGAGGGGGATATATTTAATATACTGAGAAAATTAGAATTAAATATTTTACTAATAACTTTATTTTTCTTTATTACAATACAGTTTCTGTTTTTTCCCGTAAGATAGCTTTCTTTTTTCTAGTTTGTAGAAATGCTGAGTTGTATATGTATCTATTTATTATTTTTTGTCTCATATTTTAACGTTTTGACAACTTTGTTTTCTAGATATTCAGAAAAAATGATAATCTTGGCTGAAGAAGTATCCACTGTTGCGTTACATGTTACTCAAAAAATATTTGATGTTCAAAATAATGTCAGAAAAGAATTTATGGAAGAGTATAAATCTAAATACTGTGATGAAACCTCTGATCGAATGAACTGGATAAAATTATGCAATCATTTCACTCATGAAAAGTATGCATTTTTTCAAATTATGTATCACAGTTTGTGGGATATGAAATCTTTAACAAATTTATTGTTTTTTTTTCTTCTAAAATATTTTTATTGAGAAAAAATATTGTTTGCTAAAAAGTTTCCTTTTTTAAAAATACCTTTTTTTAAATTTTATTATTATTATTATTGTTATTAATAAGAATAAATTGCTGTACAGCACAACCTCCATACCTCAAATCTCTTGGAAAGAATAAAAATTTTCAGACATCAAGTTTTTAAGTTGTCAAGGTTTTGAAAAGAAATAGGCGTTTGATTCTCTCAGCTATGCACACATACGTTATGTATATTATTATATGTACTATATGGCTTCCCAGCAAACAGATTAATAAGTTGCTCTCCAACATTTTGCTAGATTTGAAATTTATTTTCACTCTTGTTACAATATCTAGCTTTCTTTTCTTTTTTTGACTTGGTATTATATATTACTAAGCTGCACTAGTTAGTTGCTTCTAAAAAGGCGGACATCCTAATTTTCAATTTGTTTTTATTTTTTATTACTGTGGAAATAAACCATTATGAGATGAGCTGCAATTTTAATTTTCTTTTAATTTACTGTCATCAAAAAAAAAAAAAAAAAAAAAAAAGCTCTAGTTTTTCTTCCATCATATTCAATTTATGGTTTTCATCACCGTCTTATAGGTTTTATGAAAGTTGAATGATGAGAAGCACGTGTTCCTAGTTTTGTTTAAAAACTGGGCTGCTAGGAAAAACCTATGTCCAAAAAGTTAGCTCTTGTTCTGAGGAAAAGTGCAAGGAAAGCTCAGAGATAAAAAAGACCAGAATTCCTACCTCATATCGAGACCCACGTATTCTTTCTCTCTGATTTAATCCTCATATTTTTCATGGAAAAGGGATAAAAAATTGCGAGCAAATCTCCAGAACTGGTTATACTAAAAAAAGACAAAAGAATGTAAAAATCTTAAAATTTGAACATGGCATTTCTTAAAAAAAAAATAAATAAATAAATAAATAAATAAATTTAAAAAAAATGGAAACTTGCTCCAGTATTAAAAAAAAAAATCATTGTATCAAGAGTTTCAAAAAGTAAATTTTGATTTAACTATGGGAAAATCTTAAAAGTTCTTATGTTTTGCAGGGGGATTTTTACCCTACATACACATCAATTACACCAACCTGTGTCCAGAAACTGTAAGGTTTATGTGATATTGCATCACATAGTTAGGTTTTTTTCTGTTTCTCAATCATTTTATAACCTATCATTTTGTAACCGATCGATTAACGATCGCTTAATATCATCTCCCGCGTTTTTTTTTATTACAACTTTTTAATTTCACCTTTGAACGCCTTCCCTTCTAAATCTTTTTACAGCCCTTAATCTTCCACGCATTTGCATGCATAATTTAAGCATTTTAGATCAAATTAACGCCTTTTCAAATCGCGATTTTCTTAATTCCCTTTTTTCCAAATTTCGGTTTTTTTTGCTTTTCCCGTCTTTAGCCCATCTTGAGCGAATTTCTTCTCCGTTTATTCCCCCCAGCTGGGTTGTTCTTTGAGGGCAAAATCTGACCCACGCTTTTTTTTCATTCGCTGAGACTCCCCCGCGCACATTCCTCAGGTCATTGACTCCCCTCCCACGCTTTCTGTGATTGGCCCGCTCAAGGTCAACCGCCAGAACTAGGCGCTTCAACGTGCGCTTTCTACAGAACTTCCCCCGAGAAACTTGTTGCCGGTAAGAGGTGCTAAGACGTGCGGATTTCCTGCCATTTTCCTTGCGAAATTATGAAGCGGGTGACTCCAGAGATGGAGGACGATGAGGAGAATCATGACAAATAGCTTCGAAAGACTTTAGCATATTGCTTTTCTCTACAGCCGCCGATAAAAGAAAGGAGATCTTATCGCCGGAGATTGCGACCTGGAATCTTTCGCCCTCATCCCTGCTTCGCCGGAGATTGCGACATGGAATCTTTCGCCCTCATCCCTGCTTAAAATTTTGAATCAACATTAAGAATGCCGCACGCTGCCCTTTGAAGCTTACCATTGCCCCAAAAGATGGATTTAAGTATCTATGATTTTTCATTTTCACTTCGCCCCGATTGCTGAAATGCTCAGTTGGAAGGAATGTCGTCAGGGTTCGACTTCTCATTGTATCGCCTGTAGCATCATTAACCGCCTTTTTTTCGCCTGTCCAAGCCAGCTCCTACCATCTCATTGGGTGAGATGGATCTACCTCCTTTTTTACTTCTTTTTACGTAGTAAAGGAAGTATTGTGATCGCGAAAAAAAAAATCACTCAAATTTGAGTCTAAATTTTGATTTTGCTCACCCCCGAATGAAAATTCCTTAGTTTTTTTGACCTGTCAGTACGTGCATATGTACCTACCAACATATAAGTAGCCGAAATTTTTTTTTCAACCACCCCCGAGTTAATTACGACGAGTTTTCTCGTGACGTCTGTATGTACGTGTGTGCGTATGTATGTATGTGGGTCGCATAACTCAAAATCTATATGTCGTAGAAGCTTCTAGCTTGGTATGTAGGCTCTGAGGATAGTCTAGTTGTGCACCTCCTCTTGTGGTTGCATTTGAATGTTCCCAAGGGGGTGTTTTACCCCTTTTTTGGATTAAATCAGTGTTAATTTCAATGCAGACTCAAGTGATATGAATTGGCGTGACCACTTGGCGATATGTCGCCAACCTTTTGGTCTCCAAGTATTTGACGCCAACTTAGCGACATATCGCCAAGTTGGCGACAAATTTGGCGAAAAAATAATTTTTTGAATTTGGGTTCAACTTGGCGCTATTGGCGATATTTTGCTAAAAATTCACTGAATGATATTAAAATCAGCAATATTTAGAAAATTAACCATTGCAAAATATTTTTTGCATTGTTTCGTGGCAGATTAGGGGAGTAAATATTTGAATTGTTACCTTGCTCACTCCAAGCACTTTTTTTAACACTTAAGGCAACTAGTAAGAAATTTACACGTAAAAGAAAGTAGTGTGGGGTCCATACCAGATTTTTATTAACTGACTTTTGCAAATGGGACTAATCATCCAGTCAAAAGCCAACTCCGCAGTATTGTCCCTTTCAAGATGTTCTTATTTTGACCTGGCATTTTTGCGGTAAATTTTCTTCACTTTGTTGCTTCCACTTACGTTCGGCCTTAAAACTATTTGTTTTGAATTTTTAGGGAATATTTTCCCATCAATCTTTAACTTTTCTTTTTTTTAAGCCAGACAAAATTAAATGAACTAAATGCATCACAAAATGATGCGTGTCACACCACAAAATGGTGCCATTTTTGACCAGGTCTTGAGTGCCTTTTCTCTTTTCGAAACTTTTGAAAAACATGTGCTTACATATTTTTAATGAATTTAAATATTTGTGAGTGTATATGATTTTTGATTTAATACATAAAATTTTGTCTTTTTCACAGAAATTATTCATTTTTGCATTCCATGATACTGCACCTTTCCCAATTTATTATTTGATGATTGTTGATTTTTATTGATATTAATAATGTAAGCACATGTCTGTTTTTATAGACATGTAGTTCTGCACGACTGCACTATAATATTTTATGTAATGACATGTGTACCAACGTTACATAGTTTCATGTCCCAAGTTGTCAATGGAAGATATATAACAATGACAACTTACCGAAATGAAAACAATATCACTCTCGAAGGAGAACAGGCTCTAGGAGATAATCAGAATAACCCTCCAACCTTAACTGTTCCTAGCATCAATACCTCAATCATGGCAGACACTAACATTACTTCTCAGGGCTCGATGACAGGCAAGACTTTCAACTTCCCCATCCCCCCATATTTAGGCGAGCCTGAAACTTTGGAGTTCTTCCTTAATCAAGTTAAAGAACTTCAGTCTTTAAATCAATGGGATGATCCCACTACTGTTATGTATCTAAAATCAAAACTTAGTGGATCTGCCATGTATTTTTTTGCGACAAATCCTGCTTGCCTTAAATCTTTGACATTTAGCCAAGCATGCGATAAGCTCAGAGCCTTTTTCAAGACTCACACACCGTCTTCTGTCTCGCTCCTAGAATTTCAAAGCATTAAATTCGAAAATGGAGAAAGCATTCTGAGCCTAGCACATCGCATTGAGAGAGCAGCCCATGCCGCTTGTCCATTTATCACCGATGGTGCAGCTCTTACTCAGATAAAGTCACTACAATTTTTGGCAGCTTTGCCATTAAATATTAAGGACAAGCTAGTAGACTCTGACATGTCTAATTTTGAAGCACTAGCTGATAGGGCTAACAGATTGCATTCAGTGCAAATAACGTCAATGCCAAAACTAATGAATGCAGTCACAACCACCCCTTCCCATCAAAATCAGCTTGATGCTCTAACCGAGAATCTAAAGGCCCTTACATCATGTGTCTCCTCACTACTTTCATCATGTAAAATATGCGGTGAGGGTAAACACCCCCTGCAAGAGTGTCCTTTATTTAATCGTCTAAATTCTGTGGATGACAAACCTGAACAAAACGATTATAACGAGGAAACCCAAGGTCCATTTTGCCTGTTTTGCGGCAAAAATAATCACTTTATGATAAATTGTCATCTTTACAATGCAAATCAACAACTCTCTTCTCATATCCCTCAAAATTTTGATTTTTATAATGACGGAATTAATTCATGTAATGTGTCTAAAGGATACCCTGATCTTAATGCATTTTTAGATAGTCCCTTTGACAGAGATAAATCTGTCAGAAGCTTTTTAAGCAATTTTTCTAGAAATGAAAATGATGACCAGAATTATGAATTCCTTTTTAATGTCCACTCTCAAAGTAACCCTGAATTACCTATCATAAATATAAACTTTTCAAAGTATTCTTTCCCAGTTCTTTTAGACTCTGGAAGTTCTTTGACTTTAATTTCAAAAGCAGTTTTCGATAGTATCAAAAACTTAACCAAATGTAGATTCCTTTCACGTTCAGTAACTATTCGCACTCTAAATTCTAATTTATCTTTCTCTGCTTGTGCAGAAATTTCTTTTAAAATTGGCAAGAATTTTTTCAAACATCCTTTTTATGTGTCTGATTTTCCACCCTCCTCATTTTGCGGTATATTGGGTTATGATTTTATTTCTCGTTATAACGTTTTAATTGACACTAAAACTCAGAGTGCTTCTTTCGACAATTTTAAAGCACCCTTAATTCCACGTACTGACATTTTTCCATACTTGGAAACACTTAACTCCATCAATTACACCTCTTCATTTCCAGTATGTCTTCAAAACAAATTAATCATTCAACCCGGGGAAACAGCCCTTGCTACTTTTAATACATCTGACACCCCATAAAATCTCAAGAAATTTTATTTACACCCAATGTTAAAAATATCTCTTGTGAGATTCACACAGCAATTCACCTTATCGAAGACAATAAATTCTGCACCATAATAAGGAACATTGGTAATAAACCATTACATTTCAACAAAAACATGGAAATGGGTCATATTTCAGATCAATTCGAAATTCTCGATGACACACATAATTCCAACAAATTTAATACTGACAATAAGGATAACACTCAAACTCATTTCTGTCACCAAATTACAGCTTCTGAAGAAGTCCTTAAAATCAGAAAAGAACTTAGTCCTGCAGATTTTAATTTAGATCACTTAACCGAATCACAACAAAAGGAATTTTTAGAAGTTTTAATGTCGAATTATGCAGTCTTCAGTAAATCAATGAAAGCTTTAGGATGTTCAGATATTGTAACTCCCTCTATCATCATGAATTCAGACAATGCCATAAGAACATTACCGTTCGAAATTCCACAGGCACTAAAAGGCCAAGTAAAAGATGAGTTGAATGAATTGTTAGAAGCAAACATTATCTCTCGTCATGTCAGTCACTTTTCTAGTCCCATGATTATGGTACGAAAAAAAACTCCCCCTGATCAACCACCTAAATATCGTATGACAATTGATTTTCGTCTTCTTAATTCTATCATACAAGGTTCTTCATACCCTCTTCCCAGAATTTCTTCATTAATTAATGCTATCTCATCTCAAAAATATTACAGCGTTTTAGATTTACATTCTGCTTATTGGCAAATAATGCTACCTGAACATCTAAGAGATGCCCTTACTTTTACAACAGAATTTGACTCTTTCACTCACAACCGTCTTCCTCAGGGACTTAAAATTAGTTCAAACACTTTTCAAGCAGCCATGGATTTAATTGTTGATGAATTACACCTCATGGGAATTGACAACTGTTTTTGTTATCAAGATGATTTAATTATTTCATCTTCTGATCAAAATTCAATGCTTATTAAGCTAAAAGCTCTTTTTTCTGTACTTGCAAAGCACAATTTAACTTTATCACCATCAAAATGTGAATTTTTCAAAACGGAAATAGACTATTTAGGATTCCACATTTCGCACAATTGCATTCAACCCATAACCTCAAACATTGCTAAAGTAACTAAATTTGCCCCACCTAGAACAATACGCCAAGTTAAAAAGTTCCTAGGACTCTGTGGTTTTTACAGACATTTAATTCCCGACTATGCCAAACTCACCCATGTTTTAACCCAACTTACTACAAAAAATAAACAATTTCAATGGAATGATATCCATCAACAAGCTTTTGATAAGCTACAACAAATCTTTTTCAGGAAACCTTTTGTAGTTCTTCCAAATTGGGATAAGCCTTTTGTTTTAAATACCGATGCATCAAAAGAGGGAATATCTGCTATTTTGTTGCAAGAACATGACGGGGTGTTAAAACCAGTGTCATATTTTAGTAAAGCTCTATCAAACTCTGAACGCAATTACCCACCCATCAAGTTAGAACTTTTTGCTATTTATAAGGGCATGACCGCATTCAAAAACTACCTTTTCAATCGAAAATTTAAGCTAATAACTGATGCTAAACCTCTAATTCACTACAAAAAAATCACTTCCCCTGCTGACATCATTACTCGCTGGTTACTAGAAATTGGAACTTTCACTTTTGTCCCAGAATATATCGAAGGTAGAAAGAATTCATTAGCCGATTTTTTCTCGAGGTCCCCTGACCCTAATTTACATGAAACTGCTCTCGAACCCAATGCTGAAAATGAACTTATCCTTCCCTTTACTGATATAAATGATTCTGACACCTTACAACAGAATCCATCTCAAACTACACCCATCTCCCCCATAAATGAACTAACTAATTGTGTTCATACACAACAAACCTCTCAAACCTTTCCTAAGTCACCAACCGACCTTAATCCTGTTGCATATGTATGTACTCAAAATGATCTTCCTAATGAAATTTTTGTAGAAACCTTTTTATCAGAGCAAAAGAATGATGTGTTTATCAAAGAGGCTATTTCGGCTTTCCAAAACCCTTCACTAGAACATGCTCATAAATTTAAAGACTTTTTCATTTGCCCAACCACTAATTTGTTAATGCATGTTCGTAATAAATCTTCTATTCTTACCGTTGTAGTTCCTGATTCTCTAAAAGCTAAGGTTTTAAAAATTTGTCACATTTCACACACTGGTATCAAAAAATCATATGAAATTTTGGTAAGTAAATATTTTTGGTTAGTAATGTATAGGGACATGTCAAATTTTGTTTTATCAATGTGATTCTTGTCTACGTCTGAAACCATATGCTATTAAACCTGCCCCATTACAAAATATATGGATTCCCACGAGACCAAATCAATTTTGTTCTGTTGACATTTTAGGCCCAATAGGTGTTCATGGACATATTTTAACTGTCATCGACCATTTTTCCCATCATGTGGTGTTATACCCATTAAAGAACATTACTGCTAATACTATTGCTAAGCATTTACTAAATTACATTTCATTACATGGAAGAATGTCTTTCATACTCTCTGATTTAGGGAAGCAATTTGACTCCGATGTCTTTCATACATTACAAAAAGCATTAGGTGTTACATTTCAACACTCTTCAAAAGCACACCCAGCCACAAATTCAAAATCTGAAAGAATTAACCTTTCTATAAAAACATCTATTCTCGCATTATTAGAACAAAATGTTTCATTCGACACAGCTATACTTGTTCATACTTCTGTTTATAATGGGCCCACCCATTCATCTACTGGTTTCACTCCTAACATGTTACACTACGGAAGGGAACTTTCTCTTTTTTTCGACACTTTTGATAATGACATACAACCCCGTTTCCTTAATACCTCCCATTACATACAAAATGTATTACAGGATCTTCGTCTAATTTATGCGGAAGCATACACATCCTTGGAACGTAAACAAATATCCCAGAACACAAGACAATTACAAAATTCTAAGTGTAGATATTTACATGTAGGTGATACCGTGTATGTTAAGTCTTCTGACACCTTTAAACCTAGGTTTGCAGGCCCTTACACAATTTTAGAAAAAGTTGGAGAGGTAAATTACAAGGTGAGATTACTGGGCGACGATTCCGCTCCACCTTCAGTACTTCACGTCAATCGTCTTCGCCTTGCCCCACACAGAAAGAGTAATCTAGTTCCAGACGACACTCAAAATTCTTCCCCTCAGCAACCCCCACAGCAAAATCGATACTTTCTCCGAAGTCGTAAATGAATACCTTGGTGTCCTCTCACTATTGTATGGGCAATCGTGCTGGTCGTGATTGTTATTCCGGATCCATTACAATGTGTGAACCACCTTGTTGTTTATTTGCTGATCTTCCCTTTTCCTCTGTTTCTTTTCATACATTTTTTTTCCCCATTAAATTTTTCCCTTGTCTTCTCAAAATTTCATGGACATTGAGATGAGAGTTATGTTAAATTTTTCATTATTTTGAAACCTTTGACATGAATGTCAAGTTGTACACCTACTCTTCATTTTTTACCGATCATGTCATTTACTTTTATTATGTGATAGGACGCTGTCACATATATTTTTTTTATGGTACCATAACTTTTAAATTTTGCTTTGAAATGTCAACAACATATATCTTGCTCGTCAATTGTGTCACCTTACAGCTATTACAGATTCATCAAGTTAAAAGAACTATAGTGTTTTTCTTCTTATTTTTGAACATTTGTCTACATCAACACTCACATTAGGATGAGTTGTCAAGAATTTCCCTCATGAACTTTTATCAGTTTTTTCTTTTAAATGTTCTAAATGTATGTGATACTTATCACATACGTGTATCATGTCGACGTTAGTAGTTTTTAGATTATTATTTTTAATGTTTTTGACACGTTAGGTGTTGATACTCGATTTTAATTAATAATTTCTTTCAAAGTCCTAATACAGGACATTTCATACCTTTAATGGTATATAATACGTGTGAAAAAGGTATGCACACAAATATTTCGTTAGCACAAATATTTGTGCACTTTTTTTTAATGTTTTAATGTATTGGTTAGTTTAGTCAATTTCGGATTTAATATCATACCCCTGATGGTATGTAATGTGCGTGAAAAACGTATTCACACAAATATTTGCTTTTGCAGAAATATTTGTGTAATTTTTTTTTAATCTTTATGTGTCAGGTAGTGTTAGTTGGGTTTCGGATCCAATGTACCTTTTTTTTACCTTACTTTTGAAATTCAAAAAGAAAAAGGGGCTATGCCTTTTTTTATGTTTTAATGTATCGGTTAATTTTTGGCGGATTTTGGGCCTTTTTTTTATATGAAACCATACTTATGGGATGGTATGTAATGTGTGTGAGAAATGTTTTCACACAAATATTTAGTTTTGCACAAATATTTGTGTAATTTTTTTGAATGCTTTTATGTGTTAGATAGTTAATCGATTTTAGGTCTAATGTCTTTTTATACCTACTTTTGTTTTTATGTTTGGGTGTTGGGTTTTTTTTAATAATGTAGTTTTAGTAGTTTTAGTTTAATCTTTAGAGTTTTTAGAAAACTCTATTTTTTTGGGCGTATCATATTTTAAATGCATTATATTTATATGTATGCATTGTAATCACAAAGAATGCTGTGATTTCAGTCGTTTTGGTTGTTTGTTAATGATGCCTTGAGAGTATTGTTCATGTGGTATTTTATGTCATAAGTGCAGACGTGAAGAATACATGTCTTATTTTTCCGCTTGACTTACCCTGTTTCAATCAATGGATGGGGGGGGATTAATTTTTCACTGTTTTGATTTCGTTTTCTGTTGTGATTTCGTTTTCTGTTGTGATTTCAGTTGTGATATACATAATGTTTGTATTTGTTTTATTATATGATGTATGATGCCTTTTCTTTTAACTATTCGGAGCTGGACTTAAAATTTCTTTTTTTTCCTTCGATTTTCCGGAGTATGTGATATTGCATCACATAGTTAGGTTTTTTTCTGTTTCTCAATCATTTTATAACCTATCATTTTGTAATAGATCGATTAACGATCGCTTAATATCATCTCCCGCGTTTTTTTTATTACAACTTTTTAATTTCACCTTTGAACGCCTTCCCTTCTAAATCTTTTTACAGCCCTTAATCGTCCGCGCATTTGGATGCATAATTTAAGCATTTTAGATCAAATTAACGCCTTTTCAAATCGCGATTTTCTTAATTACCTTTTTTCCAAATTTCGGTTTTTTTTGCCTTTCCCGTCTTTAGCCAATCTTGAGCAAATTTCTTCTCCGTTTATTCCCCCCAGCTGGGTTGTTCTTTGAGGGCAAAATCTGACCCACGCTTTTTTCCATTCGCTGAGACTCCCCTGCGCACATTCCTCAGGTCATTGACTCCCCTCCCACGCTTTCTGTGATTGGCCCGCTCAAGGTCAACCGCCAGAACTAGGCGCTTCAACGCGCGCTTTCTACAGAACTTCCCCCGAGAAACTTGTTGCCGGTAAGAGGTGCTAAGACGTGCGGATTTCCTGCCATTTTCTTTGCGAAATTATGAAGCGGATGACCCCAGAGATGGAGGACGATGAGGAGAATCATGACAAATAGCGTCGAAAGACTTTAGCATATTGCTTTCCTCTACAGCCGCCGATAAAAGAAAGGAGATCTTATCGCCGGAGATTGCGACATGGAATCTTTCGCCCTCATCCCTGCTTCGCCGGAGATTGCGACATGGAATCTTTCGCCCTCATCCCTGCTTAAAATTTTGAATCAACATTAAGAATGCCGCACGCTGCCCTTTGAAGCTTACCATTGCCCCAAAAGATGGATTTAAGTATCTATGATTTTTCATTTTCACTTCGCCCCGATTGCTGAAATGCTCGGTTGGAAGGAATGTCGTCAGGGTTCGACTTGTCATTGTATCGCCTGTAGCATCATTAACCGCCTTTTTGTCGCCTGTCCGAGCCAGCTCTGACCATCTCATTGGGTGAGATGGATCTACCTCCTTTTTTATTAACTGACTTTTGCAAATGGGACTAATCATCCAGTCAAAAGCCAACTCCGCAGTATTGTCCCTTTCAAGATGTTCTTATTTTGACAACTAGAATTTTTGGAATTTTGCAATAGCCATAATGTTGGAAGTGAATTCATCATGTTATCAGCTCGTTAATTTTTTATTTTGTAAAAGGAGATCTCTTTAAATATAGTATGAGTGTAAGGAGTGTAAAGGGAAAGAAAAGCTGCTGTAGAAATAAAATCAATATGCTAATTTGAATAGTTGTATTTTATGAAGTTGTCAACACGTATAATCAACACCGGGTAAGTCACTTTTTTTTTAATTTTATTTTTTTGCTTTTAGATTTTTAAACATGAAGGGCACCCTGGGCTGTCGTAGGCCTGGCATTTTTGCGGTAAATTTTCTTCACTTTGTTGCTTCCACTTACGTTCGGCCTTAAAACTATTTGTTTTGAATTTTTAGGGAACATTTTCCCATCAATCTTTAACTTTTCTTTTTTTTAAGCCAGACAAAATTAAATGAACTAAATGCATCACAAAATGATCCGTGTCACACCACAGTTTAGTGGGACTTATTTTCTGTGACAAATCTGTGACAATTCTGTGTTATTTTTGTTTTTCATTAAATTGCATAAATAAGTGATTAAAATATCTAATGGCATCAGAAAAATATGTATAGCTCTTAAAATTCCATTTAGTTCAGAAAAAGTTGATGTATCTTTCATGACATGTTTAAGCAGGAAATCTCTAATTTCAAGAATTAAGGACAATAATAGAAACAATGGTTAAAACTAGACCTGTCATTTAGGGTGGTCAGGAGAGGCAATTGACCTCCCCATGAAAAATCAATTTATTTCTAGAGATAAGCGGCCATAGTTTGTTGGTTTTCGATATAATAAGCATCAAGTATAAGCAATCTACACCACATTCCTCTATATATACGTAATAATGTAGTTGGCCCTAACATAACTTTATGAATGCATTAAAATTTTCTTTTTTATTGAACGATGAAACCTTTTAATTGACTGTTACTCCTTTTTAAAGATTCATATGTTTTATATATGAACTGGTATATTTTTTGTAAACTTAATGTTATTTTAAGAAATGCAATGTTCAAATGTTAAGATTATTACATTCTTCTGTCTTTTTTAAAATATATCCAGTATCTAAAAAAAAAACCCTTTGAAACAATCTTTAATTGCAAATGACTACCTTTGCTTAGGAGATGTCAAAGAAAGTGTACAATTCGCAATTAAAAAAAAATCCCTCTCAGTCTGCACTCAAAGAAATATTTCCTTCAGTAGTTGACTAACTAGTTTTTAAGAATAGTTCAAAAGTAATGAAAGATGTCCTTCAGTTTTAATAAATATACCTTTTAACTTGCTTAAATATTGTAAAATGGTTTTTTTTTCCCTCTCTCTTAGAGCTGTTTGGTATGAAGAAGATTGTTATCCATATTCTTGGGAATTAGATCCCACAGAAGGGCCATTACGAGAGCGCCGAAGACTCAGAAGATGCGATTTAAATGTTGAATCAAGGTTTTTGAGACCTGAATTTGCTGAAAAATTAGGCAAGTTTTTTCTTCAATGCGATAAACGTTTCACTAACATTATTTTTCTGTTTATAATTTACTATTGGTTTGAGTTTCTGAATTTGTAAAAAAAATTCAAATTTAAACTTGCTAATAACTAGGAAATACGGCATAGTTTTGAAATTGTTAAGGAAAGCTTTACAAATATATAAACTTAAAAAGTTAATTTTTGATTCAGAGAGATAAATATTTAGTTTGGGTTGCTGTTTATCATTCTTGTTTTCCGTTTTTCTTTTATTTCTTATGGGAAAGTACTAAATTGAGCATTTGCCTTCAAACATCAAAAATGATTTAAATAGTTATTTTAAGTATAAAAAGGTTTTGCAGCTTTCTTTTTCTCTCAGGAAAAGTTGTAGCTGATTTATTTATTTATTTTTTTCTCACTCTCATTTTAAAAAATCTGTACCTCATTAGAAAAAAATATTTGTTTTCTTATGCTGCTTACCATGAAATTCAACGATTTTAATGTTTCTTTTTTCCTTTTCCTACTTTTTTAGAAAAATGTAATTTAAATATTTTTGTGAAAAACTGGTAGAAAAATGCCTTAAATATTTCGATAGTAAATCTTTAAAATAGATCAGCTAGATTTTTTTTTAATGTCTCTATGTAAAGGGTTGTGTAATTAATAATAAAGGGAATTATATTACATAAAAAAGTCATACAACACTTATTTTAGACTTTTAGGAGGGTTTTACTATCCTGATATAGTTGGTATATAAATTAACCCGTTAACCACCCAGTGATCTGTTTATAGATCACCTCTCTTCAGATTTCTCACTCTTTATCATTTCTTATTCTTATTGGCTGGTTTTCTATTGAACCAATTTCTAATAGGAAACTAGCCAATAAGAATAAAAAATGATAAAAATGTACAGTTTTCAGTGAGGAGTCTGAAAAGAGGTGATCTATAAATAGATCACTGGGCGCTAACGGGTTAAGGTGTTCCTAATCTGAGTTTCACTTTTCTTGCATAATCCAGTAATTGGCTGTATTCATGTTATTCAACTGATGATGTTTGAACTCAAATTTTAATAACTATTATATTAACTTCTAATAGGAGATCTCAAATGTTTTAAATGCTATTACATACTGAAAAATACAGCATTTTAAATGCACTTATTTTACAATAATATTTTGCATTAAAATGTATCCTATATTGCCTGTTTAAGCATAAAAGTTATAAAAACTTTCATTTTTCAGAAAACTTTAAAAAAGACATACCATTTGTTAATGTCTTAAACCATCATTATGAAATTCCAGATTGTGGCGCGGTACCACATAGACTTTTTAGTCATGAACAGATTAAGTGAGTTGTTATTGTTAATTTTCTGTGATAATTTTTCTTGTATATCTATCTATCTTATGCACAACGTGAAGTAAAATAATGTAGTTTCTGTTTTGTACGAACAACCTGTGTTTCAAGACTACTTCTTTGAAGAAATAAAAAATGAAAGAGCTGGAGGTTTAAAATAAAAAAATCATGGCAAATTTTAAAAGTTAATAATAAAAATTTTAGTGACTTTCAACGAAGCTTATAAAAATGATTGTCTTTTTTTTTTTTTTTTTTTTTGTATGACTACTACCAAATTACTTTCTAATTTTAGTAATTGTAGTTTATTAATAGATAAATAATGTTTCTCTTAAACTTTCATTTTGAGAATATTAGACAAGAAAAGGTCCAAACTCATTGCAAAGAGCTCCAAAACCAACCAAATGTGGAAATCTGCTTCTGATATTTAAATGCCAAAAATTGTCAATGTTTAACAGAATGTAATGTGGTTATTTAGTTACATTAAATAAAGTAAATACAATGCTTGGAGCATGATTTTTCAAATTAAAATACCAAGTTAGCCTGATTATGTTTTGTTATTTTCAATTTAAAAAGCTACTTGATAAAAAAATTGCTTTGAGAAATGAAAAATATTTTCATTTTACAGAAAGAATAGAACAAATCGATTGACCTCCTCTTTTTCTCGACTAAGTAGGAATTTCTTGCATCGGGGGGGGGGGGGGTGAGAAGTGTGCCCCAGCATTGAAAGTTTCACAAATTGTCACCAGTTGTGCAGTTCATAAAGATTCCACGAAACATAAACTGATTCAAGCTCCTTTGGGTTCTGTTCCTCCTGCTCCTTCATGAATGTGCTCCTGCTCTTGTTTATTTTTAAATATGTAATATTCACTATACATGTACAAGTGAAATAAATTTCTCATATTTGATGTGTTTCATATCTTAAAGTAATGTTAAACTTAAATGTAATGTTTTTGGGTGCTATATTCAACTAAATTCATGATTCATTGTACTACCACAACATTCCAACATTATGCCCTTGGCATTTTATTTTGTAAATTTTTCAGTTGGTATTTGAACATCAGATGTAGTTTTAAAAATTTTCTTTCAAAGTTCATTTTTGAAAGTAAAAGGAGCATTGGACAAAAAGGAATATGAACAGTTTGTAATTAGAGTAGTTCTATCATGCTCGGAACTTTCCATGTGTTTTTTTTACGTTCTTTATGTTTTCTACTGAATTGAATTTTATTCTTTTTTCCTCAGTGAGATTTACTGTTGTTAATATGTTTTAGATTTACTTGTCTTTGCAAAATCGTAAGTGCATTTGAAGAAACTTCGGTAGAAATCCTCATAGGTATGCATCTTTTTCCTACTAGTTTTCCTGCTCTCTTTATATAGTGTCATTTTTATTCCTGATTTTTAATTAGTACCTTTTCTTTATTTCTTAGTAGAACTAAAATGGTTTGTTATAATTTTTTAGCTTAAAATAATACTTTTACCTTTTTAGTGCAGCTCATTTCCAGTGAATGTATCTTTGTTACTGATAGCTGTTTACTAGTGATACATGCACAAATTGTTCTTCTCAGTACTAAAAAATTGGCCAAAAAACCTACATTCTCGATAAAGTGTTTTTTTTTTCTTTTAGATTTAACTGCATGTTGAAAGTTTTTACTTCAGAAACATAATAACCATTTTATTATGGATCAATACAGCTTGCAGAAATTTAGATCTTCCTTTGTCAACAATTTATTAAGAAAAAGAAAATAAAAACATATGGATTTCACATTAAAATTTTTTAATACTTTATGAGACCAAATCCAGCAACAATTATTTCAGTCAATTCCAACCTTTTTTTTTTTGCATTGTTTAGAAAAAATTCTTTCTCATAAATTATAATGGGGAATCCCATTTTTAACAGCAGTTTAATGCATGGTTATGTACTGTACACATTTGTGTATTGTAATAGTGATACAGCACCTTGGGTAGCTATTGTGAAGCAAAAACTGTAGACACTAAACTCATTGACTAAGATAAATAAAAAATGTCGCCCTTTTTTGAAATTACCTAAGTTACATAAACGTAAAACTTGTTGCCAAAGTTCAAGAAAGGATTCAGTCCTTTTTCCACAATTGCATACTTGAAACTGTTGCCAAAGGTGAATAAGAAATTCAGCTTTTTTTTTTTTTGATGAATATTTTATTTTGCCTTGCTTTGAAACATATTTTTATTGCTCCTCAGTGCCACTTCATATAGTTTTCAAAATGTTTCCATAACAGTAATGTCATTTTCAATGATATTAATAGAATCTAAAGTTCAATCAGACCATCATGCTATTAAGTTTATCTAGTCAATAAAATATGCTCTTAATGCATTATATAAAATTTATTATGATTTTTATTATGTAGGTGAATGCTCTATTCATGTCATTGGAGAAAGTACTTCCTACCATGTAAGTTTAGGTCGTATTTATTAAATGACTTTCATTATCTGTATCAAAAATATTGTGATTTTAAAGTATGCAATATTTTTGTTACAGAATGCTTAGAAAAATGATAGGTATGCAAAATCTCGCATTACTCAAAATAGTAAGCCATAGAAGATTGAAACTTTACATGTAGGCTCTGATTTTGGTCTAGTTGTGCACTTCCCCTTTTGGTTCATTTAAATGCCCCCTAAGAGGGTCTTTTATTCCTTTTTGTGGTAAACATGTTGATTTCAATGCAAACATAAGTAATGCTATGTATTGTCAATCACTTGGCGATATATCGCCAAGCTTTTGGTCACCAAGTTGGTGACAAATTCAGCAAAAATAAAAAATAAAAATTTTTTAACTTGGGTTCAATTTGGCTCTATTGGTGAAGTCTTGAAAATAATCCAGATTGATGTAGAATCACCAATGAATTATTGTCACTTTTTTTTGCACTGATTTGCGACAAACTGGGGTGTTAAATGTTTGAATTGTTATCATACTCACTCTGAGGCGCTATTATATAGTATTTCTGTTATTTATGCATACTTAATGCAGTTTTAGATCATAGATGCCAATGAAAATATCATTTTTCTTTACATTTTCAAATTATTATTTACATGCTTGCTATAATTTCATGTGTATTTAAATGCCTAAAATGTTATTTGTTTAAGAATTGCTACATCTAACACTCATACATGAGTACGTGCAACCATTCTTTTTTACTATTAAAAAATATTTATTATTTAATTAGCGTAAAAGGAAGTAGAGTGAGATCTAATGCCAAATCTTTACGAGTTTCAGTAAAATTAGAAATACAAAAAAAAAAAAAAAATGTCCTTGGGCTCAGATTTGGTTTTTAATAAAAATGTATCTTTTCATCAACAGAGGAATTGAAATATTCTTTGTATTTAAGAATTTTCATAATGCTTAAGAATAGGATGTTCATCTGAAAATTAAAAAAATATCGACAACCTAATATTACACTAAGTTACTACTTAAATAGTAATATAGAATTTTTCTTGAATGTCTAAGATCAAGTTCTGTTTTAAACGTACTTGGCTTGTGGATTAGGAATTTAATGCAACTCTTTTTATTTATGAAGACCTTTTTTTAGCATTACGAGATTCAATCTATTAAAATTTTAAGTCTTTTTCAAGACACAAGTTATTGCCAAATAAACAAAATACTTTTTTTTTCAAAAAACTTGTTTAAAATGCAGAATCTTCAGTGAAAAAAATCTTAATTTTTCCCAAATTGGTTTTCTGGACTTCGAAATAGAGCCTCGGAAATTGGCAGGTGCATAATTTAGCGTATCGCTTGATTTGCTGTTGGCCTGTGTTTTAATTTATAGTTATATAACTGCATGGAAAAACTGATCTGAGTTATTAAAGAATATATCTTTGGATTTCTTTCGGTTTTTAAGCATAAAATCTTCCTCTCATTTACTGGAAGATTTTTGCACTATTAATAATAATTTTAATTTTATTCTATGCTACTTAATTGTTACATCGTATTGTCCTTATCATTTAATAAATATGTTATTTCTTCATTTTATTTATTTACAGAGGGGAAAATGTCCAATTTCTGAAAGCTGGTCATTTAATTCTATCAAAGAAATTGTTCCACGTAGATATGAATTGCAGAATAATGCTTTTGAAATATTTTTAGCAAATGGGATGACTTATTTGATTGCTTTCCTTACTGAAAAAGTAAATCTTTTTTATTTGTTTTTATTATTTTAATATGTGTTTGAATCTTTTAGCTATTTAAAACTTGTAAATTTTATTTTTAAATGCGTTTTTCTTGCATTTACTATGTTTGGCTGTTTATTACATTCTTAGTAATGTACGTGCTTTTTCATTTTGCTTTGCTACTTTAGCTAACTAATTTTTTTCAGTTGAGAGTGATATCTTTTTAAAATGAAAAATACCAAATTCTCTTGAGGTGTGCAAAGAGGCCTCAACTGTTAAACATTTGTTGATGCAGAGTTAAAAAGACCTCACTCAGATACTTGTTTTGAAATTCTGTTTGTACACGAGACAAATGTCTAAAATTGATAAAAATCCAATGCATTTTTTGCTTCCTCGTAATTGCATTTAAGCAGTTACCATCATAATGGAACTACAAACCTCAAACAATTGATAAAATGACTAGAAAGAGACAAAATGGCATGCAAACTTAAAAGCGGAAGTACATGTTATCCATAACACTGATAGGCCTAACAAAGGAATGATTTGGACTTGATTTTGCACAAAAAAAAAAAAAAAAAATTGAAACATGGTTCTTATATGTCTCAAAGGCACCAAACCTGATAGTGGGGGGTCTAATTTTTCCCCGCTTTTCCGTTTTAGAGATTTGCCATTGAAATTTAGCATATAATGATTTATTTCAATGGTATATTCTCAGTAGTTAGATATGCAAGGCTTACGAGGCTTTCCTTTAGCTATTGGTCATGTTCTCACGTAGTATACAGTCGACGCTCGTTATAACGACCACACGTTATAAAGACCATCCTAATATAACAACTGGTGAGAAAACCCCCAACTGTATCCCAATATACACTATGTTCTTCCTCTTATAGCGACCACTCGTTATAAAGACCGTTTTCTCTAGGACGGAGACGGTCGTTATATCGAGCGTCAACTGTATTAGCTATCAATTCTTGTGTTAAATTCGTGATCCATGAATGAAGTTTATCCAATGTAGTTTTAATATTTAAAAGGTGCATGAAAATGTTGCACATCCTGTCTGATGCAGATATTCACGCCCTTTAAATATACCATTATATGTTACATTTAAATCACACATATCTGGAAAACAGAAAAGTTACAAAGAATTAATCCGCATCATGATCTTCAGCACCCTTGATTTATATAAAAACCTTGTTTCGTTTTCTATCTGGAAAAACAAGTCCGTATCGTTTTCTTATAAGATAAACTTATATTTTTCTCATCATCAAATACTGAAATTAAGTACACAAAAATTTGTCTGCTTACATACATACTTCCAAAGCCTGTTAGAATTGCAAATTTGTTTTATATAAGTTACTTTGATGGCTACATGTATATTAGTAATATATATGCCATAAGGTTCAATGTTATTCTATGATGTTCTGTGTCTATTAGCATCATCAAGAAATGAAATTAACTAATCATTCCATTCTTAAACTAATTGAGTGATTCAGTGTTGATAAAAATGAAACTATATCACTCTTTTGAACAGTTTTACACTATTACAAAGAAAAGAAATAAAAATAAAAATGGGTAAACCAGTAGTTTTCAAATAATATTTGACTGATATTTAACCAAAAGTAATGACATAGTGAAACCTCTCTAACTGACTGCTTCTTCATACGACAAAAGTTTAACAGAACAGAGTTTTTCCTCCATAAATTTAATCTTCCTCCCTTGAGTGACTACTCTTGAAACAACCGCATTTTCCGCCTTAGAAATAAATAAATAAATTAAATTCCTTTATGGCTTCATAATTGAATCTATGTACAATCATGAAAGCAGTTCGTGGAATTTTTATTAGTTTGGATTCTAATGAAGACTATTCATTTATTTAATACTTCGGCAGTCTATACACTACCACCTTGGCACTTTTCTCAAAAATTACTCAATGAGTTTTACGGGAACATGAGATTTAGGACATTGGAATGCTGAGAAAAGGATCAAGTGACATTTTGTTTTGAGAGCTACTCTCCTGCTTTTAATTGCGCTCCTTCTGGTTTTGTAAGGCATTTCACATTTTTCTGTGCTTCTGAAACAAACAAAGCTGCATAGCGGATGTAACAGCCATTTCACATTTATTGTAAGAAATAAAAATTAGTTTAGAAAGTGAAAATAAAAAAAAAAGTGTCCAGGTATGATTTTTTTTTTTTTTGAGGGGAAAAATGTTTTGTCAAAGTTTTGTAAAAATATATTAAATTCTTTGCTTATTATAACACTTAAAGTACGTGTTTAATGATGTTATTTGCAAAAATTATTATACAAATTTAAAGTAATCTCTATTAAGTGGTATTCTTTCTGAATGATCCATTTTTGGGAGAACCAGTGGTGGTCGATTTAGAGAGCTTTCACTGTATGTCATTACACAAAGGCTATTATGATAATCAATATCTTATGAATTTTAATTTTCTGCTTTTATATCATGCTTCTGTTACTTAAATATTATGGTTTTGCTCTTTTTGACTCATTTATTTTAATTAATATAGGATTTTCAGTTCATTTGGAAGCAACTCGAGGAAAATGGCTTGCCTTGTCAATCAAGTAAAGATGTTTCATTAATCACACAACTGTGGCGAGAAAGCACTGTTACAAATTTTGAATACTTAACTCAACTTAACAAGTTTGCAGGACGCTCTTTCAATGATTTAATGCAATATCCTGTATTTCCTTTCATTTTGGCAGATTATTCCAGCTCATACTTAAATTTGTATGATCCAACTTCATTTAGGTATGAACAAAGTTCCTTGACTCTATCTCTGAATTGTTTGCAATGGTTAAAAATTGTTTAATCATATGTCTTAATATCTTATAAATTTAAAACAGTGAATTTCGATGGTATTCCAACTGTGTGGCTCATGACCCGAAGTGAAGAACAAGCTTCAGTTGCAAGATGAAAGATACAATTGTAAATGAATTTAGTTAAATACAAATACGTTATTGCAAACTTTTTTGTGAAAAAATGATGGCAATAACCTATCCCCTACTTCAATGAGAGAGAGAGAGAGAGATTTGTAGTCAATTGCATGTATTCCAATGCTGAAGCAATGGAGCTAAGAGTGAAATTTAGGAGAATAATATCTCGTGGTATTCTAATAACTTCATGGATCTCAAATTATGAAGGCCCGACCTGTTGCTTATCATCTGTTATGCATCTGTATAATGTTACATTTTTAAATATATGCAGTGAATAAGTGTGTGATGTTTTCAAGGGATAGAAAAATGTCACAAGCTTTTAATCTACACTAAAGGCACTGGTAATTAATAATCATTCATTGTTCACATTTTTAATCTGATTTAAGTTTTTTTTTACATTTAAGGTTGTAAAAGAGTTCAATCTGGATTTGCAATTTAAAAAAGGAAATCTGTTAAACCACTTTGTTATTAAAAAAAAAAAAAAAAAACGAATTGACCTAGTTCAAAAATACCTGTGGGATTCATGTAAAATCAACCAAAAAATCATTCTCAATGTGACTATCTCAAACTTTCATGAAGTTTTCAAAATCTTGTTCTTTGAAATCTTAAATATTAGGTATAATTTTTGTGATACTGTCGTCCCCGCTTAATCGGGTAACGGATAAACGAATACCCCGCTTATACAAATAAAAAATCTCGGAACCGATGCCATAGATGTAATGTTAAAGATCCTCGCTTAATAGAATACCCCGTTTAATCGAATAATATTTCTTGGAACCGACAGTATTCGTTTAAGCGGGGCCAACAGTATCTAAATTTTACAGCCGGCTATTCTTCAGGCAGTCTCCTCAAAACACATATGCAGGTACAGTGCCTCCTCAGGAAGTGATGTCTCGGCATCCCAGAGGATATTGCAATTCCTACAATAATGTTTTCTGTATATGTGTAAATATATATATGCATAGTGGAACTTCAACTGTACATTTTCATCCGCACGAGTGATAAAAAATTTAAAAGCAGGAAAGCACGTAAAATTAGGGGCTTAGTTAATAATCTAAACGTATTGTGTAAAGATCCATTTTCGCAGTCTCTGGTGGCTGAAGTTATTTCAAATATCCTTCTTATTTTATTCACTTTTGCTCCTACCAGATATTATTGGCTTGCTGCTTTATCAGTTTGGAATGTACAAAACATAAGGTAAAACTGATGCATAATTAATATCTCAGCTAAATAAACTCACATAAAAATGAATCCTTGAAAAAGTTCCTTGTATAATGATCCTTGTATAAGTTCAAGTCTTTTGATGCCTGTTTTGAGCCTCATTTCTTTGATGTTCTTGTGGAAGTTGATGACTTAGACATATAAATCCGGTCAAGATTTTACTACATACAGTTTTATTTATCATTATTATATTGTATTTTATTTTTATTATTTAAATTTCTATTCATGTTTCTGTATATATTTTTCCTTAGAAATCTCTCAAAGCCTGTTGCAGTTCAGCATAAATATAGAGAAAGATTTTACATGGATACTTATAATGTGAGTATTTCCCTCATTACTTAAACTTATTCATATTAATGACAGTAATAAGAAGAAATAGAATATATTTGTATATAATTGAATGATTAAATGTTAAAAGTAAAAGGTTAAACTATAGTTTTTCATTAGTTTTATGAAAACCAAAGTTTTGATGTAGTTGAGTAAATTTAACAAACTAAATTATTTAGAGTGGTGAATAAGGTTTGTTTTTCCTTTTCTGTACTGTCTAATTTTTTTACTAATTTATGCTTCTGTTATGATGAAAGTAAAATTTTAACCTAAAGTGGAAGCAATTAAAATTGAATGTAAGCAAATGTGCTATCACAAATTGGCAACTTCTTACTGTTTCACCACCCCAAGTTTTGTGCCTGATCTAATGTCAGTTTGGCAAATATTGAGAATATTTGACTCATTTGGCTATTTCTAAGAATATCATAAAACTGCATGTTAATGTCAAAATTTCGATTAACAATCTCTCTAAAACACTTTCTGTTTTACTTATTTAATTTATTTTTCACATGCATTTGCTATTCTGGTATGTTTGTTATGGGACAAAAGCAATACTCGTAATAAAAGATAAAAATATAATTAAATGCTCAAATATTTCATTGATTTTTGGTTCTATTTTCATTAGTTTTCTTTTTTCACTAATAATGTTTATTCATTTGTTTAAAGCGGAAGTGTTGCATGGCAAAAATCAAATATACAGTGATATTGATCTAAAAATATATTTCAAAAAAGGAAATGTTTTTCAAAAAGGAAAAAGTAAAGATGTATATTATGTCTTTATTTCCCCAAAACAACCCTGTTGTAAAAAAAATTCCCGTCAAGAAAATCTTGAACTCTTTCCTACTTCATCGTAAATTCCAAAACCCTCAGCCTTAAAAAGTTATGATATGTAGTTTATTCACCAAGTTTGTGCCAAACTACCATCTTCTTTTGTTTTCTTCTTTCATCACACCAACTTCCGGTAAAATCTACCCCCAAAGCCAACTCCTCATCAGTATGGATAGTTCCTTCAAATTGTTTCATCTCCTTCTTGGCGAGAAGCTTTGTCAAGTGAGATGGTTGCTTGATGAGCAAAAATCTTCCAGCCTAATAAAAGTGGAAGCAATTTGAAGAAACTATCCATACTGATGAGGAGTTAGCAGTGGGGGCAGCTGAGTGCAGTTATTGATTTATGAATGAATTTTTTACTCAGATTCTCAAAGAACAATCTTGTGGACCTGAAAATGAACCAGAATTGCCTATTTCAGGACCCTATCATTATGGATCTCATTACAGTAATAGTGGAACTGTTCTGTACTTTCTCATTCGCTTACTACCATACACATATAACTTCATTGCTTATCAAGGTACAGTATTTCATTGTTCTTATCCAGTTTGCAACCTACTTTTTCTTCCATATTCATGATTTAAAAAAAAACTTTATTACAAATTAATTTTTGCATCATCCCTGTAATTGTATAAGCATTTGATTTTTTTTCAAGTAGTCAATTTGGAGCAAAAATGGATGTCACTATTAGTATATTAGCATTTACCCTTTTCTCTGCCGTTTTATTTCTGTACTGAATAGTTTTTATCAATAAACCTTGTTAGTAGAAGAAGTTTTTAATACAAGCAAAATGACAAAATTATAAGAAAGAATGACATTGATTTTCAAGAAAGTGTTGATTTTAATTGCTAAGGCCTAGACCTGAGATTGCCTAAGAAATCTCTAAAAAGGCAAAAGATCCCTTAAAACAAATAAAGTCTTCAAAATATAAACACATAGAATAAGACTTTATCTTATATTTAAAGGAGAATTTTCATTTGAAACATGTTTTTTTCCTAAATTTACTCAAAATTGTCTTAAATATTTATACTAAGAAAAATTGGGGTACAAGTTTTATTGAAGCTTGAAATAAATGATTAATGCAAAAATAACAAAATACTGAAGAGAAAATGTATTGAGAGCCAGTTTTTCTTTAAAATATTTTTAGTTTGATACATCTTTATATACCTTTAACAAAAAACCATACAAAATATCAGAATTGCATGAAATCATTATTGTGTTTTTTTTAATATAAATTTTCAAAGGTGATAAAACATCTTTTGTCCAAAAGTAAGTTTTTGCACCTGGAGATGCTTCTTTTAATATTTTCAGGTTTTATTGGTTCATAGTTGAAGATAACTTGTTCATTTACTGAATTATTAATTCCATGGGGATGCTATTCTCAATGTTTTTGCGCTGTTTTTTCTAGAAGATAGGGGTGGGGGTCTACCCATACCTGTGAACCATGACAAAGAAAGGTCAACTAATCTTCTAGAATAATGCTCTTCTAAAAAAGAGGGATGAAGCCCCCTTACCTCACCCTCCTACGAAGTCCCAAAAGTTATCTGTTCCTTTTTGTTATCAACAGCTCTTTTCTGTGACAGACTATGTTAATCATGTTCCTGAACACTGAATAATACAACTCAGTTAAAATGTAAGAAAGCTTTAAGAAGGAGTCAGTTCTTCTAGCAAAAATTCCATATTATGCTGCTGATAAGCAAGCTGTAAAAGATGTTGAGAGTTATAATATTAAAGGCAGAAATATTATTCCTAAATTTCCTTAAAAAATGTTCTGATATGAAAAAAATATCCTTAAATGTAGCAAAAATGCCTTTAAATATGAAAAAATGCCCTATAAAGTCTCTACAAAAAGGGCTGAAAAATAAAAAAAGAGCTTAAAAATGCAAAAAGTTAAAAAAAAAAAAAAAAAAAAAAATGTCGAAAATCTGTGCCATACTTTAAGCATATGTAGAAATTTTATTGTGAACTTAATAAAAATGCTTCCCACATTATATGGTGTCAGCATTCTGAATGCTAAAGTTTACAAATACCTTTGTGTTATTGATGTAGAGAAAATTACAACGTTAAGGAGGCACAAATAAGCAGGGATACTGCAGACACGTGTTTCGGCGTTACAAGGAGTGCCTTTTTCAATGCAAAAAAATTTTGAGCTTATGGATGCACAGACATCCAACAACAATCTTTAGTCGGATATCTGTAATCCTAGTCGTTTGACTAGGACCAGTCCAGTTGGGCCCAGAGCTTGTTGCTGGTCGTCGCATTTGTATTTGTCTAAAAACGAAAGTTCATTTGTTTAGCTTAGCAATAAGTTATACCTGCTTTTTCTAGTAATCTAAATAAATTACTAGAGCGTTTACAAAAATCATTAAAAACACAGATGGTTTTATTCCAAAAGAATTTTTTTTTAGAAGCAATAAAAAAAAAGAAAGAAAAAGTTTTGGGGTAACAATTGATTTTTATGCATGTATATTACCTACAACAGTCATATAAATTAAGATGGAGCTCCACAAAAGCTTCTGTATCAATGTCTTGTCTGTCTGTCTGTATCAAATTTAACCTTATTTCTTCTTGAAACCTTTGAAGTGTTATTTTTATTTTTGCTTTGAATATCGGCTGTAATCAAATTTATTTCTTTGGTTTTACTTTTGATTTTGAATATATTTTTTTTCAGTTATGTAATTTAATGTTAATATCTTTCTTTCAGATAACAACTTTGACATCCCTGATCGCTCATTTCACTCTATTTATAGATCATGGCACTTAGTCACCGAAGATTCTACCAGTGATGTGAAAGAATTAGTCCCTGAGTTTTTTTTCTTGCCTGAATTTCTATGTAATAAAAATGGTAAGCTAAAACGTAATAACAGTAATAATTGTTTCCATAAAAATTTGGTATTTTTAAAACTAAATATTGAATTAGTCATCCAAACTACTGCAGCTCCCCCCCCCCCCCCAGAAACAGGGCCGTCCGAAAAGGAAGGTGAAGTAGGGCAATCGCTCTGGTCGCTAAGATACAATTTCTTTGTAAATTAAGTTTTAATTGCATTATTATTATTACTTAACTCATTTTATTAAATATAACTGAATTAAAACTTGATGTATGACAGTATTCTGTTGTAAACAGATTGACAGTTTAGGACACAAGCAAGCATTAAAATAGGTTGCTTCAGCCTATTTTCCCGGACCTTTCTTGCGGAGATTAAAATTAAAGCTTTTTTTGAGTTGTAATTATATAAGCTTTAAGGGTGTAATTAACTGCACTTCTGTCAGAAAAAAACAATTTTTTATTTAAAAATACAAAAATTTATTTTCTGAAATGTAATGTTAGAGTATTCTAGTTTATATTATGCAGTGTAAAAAATGATACTATAATATATGTTTGTAACTTTTCATGTAGTTTTGAGTTGCAATTTCTAACTTCTTAATAGCTTTCCAACTTTAAAAAACAACTAAAAAAACATTTTTAACATTAATATACTGCAAAGTCCCGAAAGTAACCCCCTCCTTTTCAAAACCAAACTGATACATTTCAGGAGAGGGGGGGGGGGTTATAATCAAGATTTAAGATTAATTATATTCGGGATTTAAGATAAATTTCAATTTAGATGAATGGGGGGGGGGGGGGTACTTTCGGGATTTTACGGTAATAATATGAAATATGTTTTGTGTTACAAAAGCTGCCATTTCTGTATTTTAGGTTTTGATTTTGGAGTCACACAAGCAGGAATTAGAGTTAATGATGTTTTGTTACCTCCCTGGTGTAAACAAAATGCCCGGCTTTTTATTCTCATTCACAGACAAGCATTAGAATCTGAAATGGTCACAAACAAGCTTCATAATTGGATCGACCTCATATTTGGTTATAAGCAAACAGGTGATGCTGCAGTTGAGGCCTTTAATGTATTCCACCCTGCTGTAAGTTTTCCAAAATTTGTAATTTTATTCTATTCACTTTGTTGCTAAACCTTTTTCATTAATGAAGATTCAATTAAATTTTTCAAAAATTACAACACAAAATTATTCAAAGAATAAATAAAACAGAGGATTTTTTAAAAATTTATGTTTTTATTATTTTAAATACATAAGCCAATTTTGAGTTACTAGTATTTTTTCCTTAGACTTATTACGGGTTAGATATCAGTAAATGGAAGGATCCAATTACAAGAAAAGCATTGCAAGTTATGATAAAAACCCTTGGTCAGATGCCACAGCAACTGTTTGTGAATCCACATCCAATGGTATCATTACGACTTTCAGGTCTAGAATCCATGGATCAGAGTTCTAATTCAGTTGTAAGTATTTTCAACTCTATTATTTTTATTCAATCAATCAAATCAGAACAATTTTCAAATGTGTCAAAAAATATTATAATTATTTTTAATTAAGTTCTCCTTTTTTCCCTTTCATATTAATTTATATTTTTAAGTTTGGTTTTAAATTTTTTATTCATTATTATTTATTATTTTAAAATTTACTGTCTTACTGTAGAAGGTTTTCAGCTTAATTTAATGCATGAATATAACAGAAAAATGTAAGCATTAAAGTAGTCTCAAGTTCCTCTTAAGGTATTGTTAAAAAAGAAAAATTTTAAAAATGAGAGGAACTAAAAAATAACATTTTGAAATTGTTTTGGAAATGGGAATATTTGTCTGTTGATCGGTCTCCTTTTTGCCTCTCCAGCTACTGTTTAAGAAGTTATGCCATTTATAAACCTCCTCCACACACACACACACACACACACAGAGAAAACAAAAAGGCTCTTAAAATCAGCAATATTTTTTTCTGAAAAAGTGAGAGAGAAAATGTTGCATTTAAATTGGTCATTCATTAAAAAATACGTACTACACACCTTATTGTTAGAGCTATTAAGACTTTAAAAATTTTCAGACTTTCGAGTTGCAGCCTGCAGTTTTTCCTTTTTTTTTTTTAATTTTCGATTTTAAGCTTTGAAACACCATGTTTTAATGTTGAACAGTTCTTAATTAAAATCTTGAGTTTGATTTTACTGAAACCTGGCGCCCCTAACAAACTGATAGAATGAATTTTTATCATTCTTGAAAAGTTGTAGTTTTATAACAGCTATATTTTGTTGTAAAATCATTACTTCAACCAGTAGTAAGGGACATGTTACATAATCTTATGCTGGATATTTGTAATCATTGATGTTAAAAAAATGAAGTTTTCATATCCAACGTCTTGAATAGCATCTCAACTAACACAGAAGGCTTTATAACCTTCTTAGTAAATTTGATTTTTTACAACATATTTTACTATATTATAAAAATCTAATGGTGGCATGGCAGCTGCCAAACAAATCAATGAAACGTCATAACTTACAATAAAAGCGTTATTTAACAAGGACTGCATTCAACAATGACACACTGTTTCTAACTGAAATGTCACCTACATTTTAGCTTGAAATTAGTTTAAAAAAAATACTTGCATTGTAATTACCTTGTAAAATTCAACTAATTAAGCCACAGACAGTGCATGAAAATTGATTTCAAAGGTTCTAGAAATAAAGCAGATAAGGGGATTCTTCGATTTTTGGAATTTTGAAGCAATAACCAAATTTTGGACCATAGTAGCTGAATTTTATTCTGTGAATATCAACTAGGCCAAAATACATTAGCTGTTCATCTTTACTCTAAAAAAAGGTTGTAACAATGGAGAAAATTGCTAAGAACCTCAGTTATGAAAATCTTCCTGCTGCTAGACTTGGAAATACCAAATAGTCTTCATACTCATGTCAAATTAGTCAAAACCATTGAATGTCAAATTGTAATAAGAAATTATCTGAATAACATTGCACTATTTTGAAATAGGACTAAAGTATGCAATTGTGCAAGTAACTCCAAGTGTTAGCATACCGGGCTCATATGCCCCTGCCTACATTAGCATCAAACATGTTGAAGCTAAGTAAGTACTGTGTGTGCTCTTAGGATGTAGCTGTTTTGTGACATTAAATAACAGAAAAAATATTAATACACTTATTTATCATATTTTAATTTCCAAACATGATTTTAACAAAGGTTTCATATTTTAGTTTAATGTCTGATAGACTGCATCAAACTCGGCTGTGAAAAAAATTTTTTTTTTGTTCAATGTGTTGTTAGAATATTTTTATTAAATTTTGGCTATATAAGTGAACTGTTAAGTCCCCCCCCCCCCCACACACACACACACGCACAGCTGCATATTTATTTCAAGAAGCATCAAATTCATAACACTGAAATACTTAGAGAACAATACTGTAATTTTTCAGTTTTATTTTCTAGTAGGTTAATACCAAATAAATGTTTTCAGTCAATTTTTGGTGTTCAAAAATGTTTTGATTAAGAAACTTTATGCAATGTTAGTATTAACAAGTTAATAAATCACAAGCTCTAAATGTATTCAGATTGATCCCTGTTTTCAAGTTTGTATAATGTTTAGCTCTAGTAATTTCAGTTATTTAAGTTTCTCTTCTAATAATTTTTTCTAAAAAAACTATTATTTATTGACTACCAGTTAAATTCTGCTAGTCTTCCTATGTTTTTTCATATGTACATTTATGACTTTTATTTGTTTTCATTTTGTCTATCTTTTCTTATAACTTTGCTACATGTATGTATACTAGGGTGTCCCAAAAAAAACGAAAGTCGGAATTTTGTAACGCATACCCTCTATTTTTTTTTTTTTTTTTTGCACCAAAACAATTGTAAAAGAAGTTTCATGCAATTTGAACAACAGTAACCCGTGCCGACTTGCGTTCGAAAGTGCAAACTAGCCCTTTTTCACTGGGCCAAATCAGAAAAAAAAAAACTTTTTCGGAAATTCAAAATTTCATGTTGATAAAATGCTTCCCCTAGATCTCAACATGTCCCAAAAATCATTTATCCAAATTAAAATAAATTTAGGTACCCCAAACGATGCTTAAAATTCATAATTTTTTTCAAAAAGTAGCTTTTTTTCTATGTATTTTGTAAACAATGAAAGAAAAATTTTCAGAAATTATCAAGATGAAAAATATGAAGCATAAAGTATATAATTAGAGCTAAATATAAGTTTTTTTGCTCATTTTATATTTATTTCTTCCTTAAATTACTCACAATTAAGGTTTTTTCATGTTTTAAGTTAAACTTTTCCACTTTAAATACCACATATTTTTTCAAATGAAGTTAAAGATCAACATAAATAAAGCACAAATTGGGTAGAAAGTACAGTTGGGTAGCTGTACTTTCTTCCTAATTTGTGCTTTATTTGCGTTGTTTTTCATTTTCTATTATATTTCAGCACAAAGCTTATTTGATCATTTTTCATGTGGGGCAAAGTGAAATAGTTAAGTTTACTTGCCTACTTCAAAAAGAACAAATGGGAATTTTGTTCTAAAAATTTTTGTACATAAAGAAGGAATAATGTTTTTTTGATAATACTTTCGTTGAAATATTATTTTTCATCTTTGGCAGTTTTTTTGAACTTCAAAAAAAAAAATGTGAAAAATTTTCACTTCAAAAAAACATGGGGCAAAGTGAAAAATAAAATATTTTTGTTATGAAAATTTTTCAATTCGACGATTAACAGTAATTCTCATCAAATGAATGCATAAATAAACGAAAAAATAATTATTAACGAAAAATGAACGAATGAGCAAGTAAATGAATAAAGAAATTAATTAATTAATGTGTGAGAAAAAATAAATGAGTGAATAAAATATAGAACGAATAAGAAAATGAGTGAATGAATGAGTAAATAATTAAGTAAAAGAATGTAAATGAATTAATAAATGAAGAAATTCGTGAGTGATTTAATAAATGAATGAACAAGTACACGAATTGAACTATTCCGCTTTACCCCGCGTGCACTTCTCAGATTACATTGAACATTAAAAATCAAAAAATGCCTAATTTTAACTAAATAGGGACTGCACTGAATATCAGTAGTTCTCAATTAATAGTTTGGATGATAATTATAAAAATCTTATCCTTTTATAATAACAAGAAATATTTTTGAAAAACCACGAATATTACAATAAATGTTTCAAATTTTTAAAATGGCTTGTGTAATTTTTTCGTTGATCTTTGGAGCTAATTATTTTTTTCATAGGAATTAACTATCTGTCTAGGAACTTAGTTAAAATATTGCTAGATAGGTTACACTGCAAGCTAGGAAAATATTTCACCATTTCACTTTGCCCTGCTATTTCACTTTGCCACATATTCCCCTATTACATTTTTTAATTCATCTGCAAATGCTGTTTTGAAAGTTTGTTCTTCAGTAAGTTTCGGACTTGATATTTTCTTTAAGTGTATCTACAATTTAAAATTCACAAATGATGCAATAAACAGAAACAAAATAATGTTTGGAGAAATATATAAATTTTATCCTCATGCTGGGAACCTAATTTCTTTAAAAAATTTGAATAAATGTTTGTTTAATATCAATATGATTGTCGGAAATGTTTATTGTAATTTCGAAAATTACAAATTATGCCAACTTGTGCGTGAAAGTGTAAACTAGTACTTGTATACTGAGCTGAATTGAAAAAATGGGGGGAGGAAGTAATTAATTGTTTAATTAGTTACTTCCTCATATCGTGCATTTGTTACCTGTTATTTTATTATTTTGCACAGAAAACAATTGATAATTTCATATCAGTTAAAAGCCAGTTTTTGTTCACTAGGCTCAAAATTGATGATAGTTCTCTCAATGAGAGTCCTTCTCTATGGGCAAATAACACTTAATTCCTTGAAGGGAAAAGGATGGTCTCGGTGTTTAGACCAGTATAAATGATACAGCTGAAAGAGCTGTAAAAATGATGCAGGACTGTCCTGGTTTGCTTACAGTTGATGAGGAGCAAAAACAATTTCTGTTGTGTTGCGCAGGGCGAGGACTCAGTCACCTTTCTCACCTTTAGTCACCTTTTGAAATTTTGGTCACTTTTTGTCACCTTTTGGAATTTTAGTCACCTTTTTAAACCTTTCTTGAAATCTGTTTTAGAAAAATCCATTTTTGATTCATAAAATTTTGGAAAAATATGAATTCTTTTTCTTACCTGAAAATAAATGAAATTAAAAAAAAAAATAAAGCAAACATCTGTCATTCAACCATTAAAAAAAGTGTTTCAACTGTGGCTCATCCACAAAACAAAACCTTTCAGAAGCAACAAAGAGGTTCAAGAGGAAACAAAAAAACAATGCACCTGTTGCAAGGATATTTGGCAGGGTTTTTTTTTTGTTCTTGAAACAAAATTCTGTTGGTGATTTGCATAGAGATGGGGAAAAAACGGGATCAAAGTTCTTATTTGTATTGTTACGTTCTTATCTCTTTTCTGCTCAACCCCCCACCTTCCCCAAAGAAAAAACTGGCTGCTGATTTCACCCCTTTTCAAATTTAGTTTTATGTTCTGACAAATGCCTTTTCTATGCCATACGACAAGTCTCTTTGACCTTGAAGCATATGTGTAAGGCATCATTGGAAAAATACCCTTTAATTTGCAGAAAAAATGTAATGCAAAAAAGAAAATATCAGAAAGAAAGAAGTTATTTGGGAAACATCTTTTTTTTTTTTAATTTACAGATATTTTTTTTTCTCATTTTCAGAAGTGCTTTATTACTATGTGCTTTTTACATTTAATATTGCTGTTTTTTTTAACAAATATTGATAGTCTATGTGATATTATTACATTTATTTCAAATTGTTATTTTCAAACTTTAGAAATTCTTATTGTTTTTCATAAAGTAAAACTTTTTACAACGACGTAGTAAAGGAAGTATTGTGGAAAAAAATCACTCAAATTTGGGTCTAAATTTTGATTTTGCTCACCCCCGAATGAATGTTCAGTAGTTTTTTCGACCTGTCAGCACGTGCATATGTACCTACCAACATATAAGCAGCCAAAAAATCCTTTTCAACCACCCCGAGTTAATTACGACGAGTTTTCTCGTGACGTCTGTATGTACGTTTGGGAGGATTATGTCGCATAACTCAAAAATTATATGCCGTAGAAGCTTCTAGTTTGGTATGTAGGTTCTGAGCATGGTCTAGTTGTGCACCTCCCCTTGTGGTTGCATTCGAATGTTCCTAAGGGGGCGTTTTACCCCTTTTTTGGGGTAAATCAATTTATTTCAATGTGTTAATTTCAATGCAGACTCAAGTGATATGAATTGGCCCGACCACTTGGCGATATGTCGTCAAACTTTTGGTCGCCAAGTGTTTGACGCGACCAGTTTGGTGATTTTTTTTTTTTTTTTTTTGAATTTGGGTTTAACTTGGCGCTATTGGCGATATTTTGAGAAAAATTCACTGAATGATGTTAAAATCGGCAATATTTAAAAAATTAACCCTTGTGAAATATTTTTCTACACTGTTTCGTGGCAGATTATAGGTGTAAATATTTGAATTATTACCTTGCTCACTCCAAGCACTTTTTTAATACTTAAGGCAACTACTAAGAAATTTACACGTAAAAAGAAGTAGTGTGGGTTTCCATACCAGATTTTTTGTTAATGTTATATTTGAAATGCACAATTTTTTGACTCCTGCTAAGATAATTTTATTATTTAATATTCGCTGATGATCCCTAATAATATATTTCAGTTTCTAATAGTACTGAATATCAAATGTGTTCACAATGTTAAAGGTAGGTTTAAGGGCACCAGTTTTTCAATGTCTCGACCTCTAATGTGTGCTCCCCCTCCACATTACAAATCTGCATACTATATTTATTATCATTCTTCATAGCTCTCTCAGTTAAAAAAAAATGTCAAATTTCAAAATTTCAATAATCGTTGCCAAGCAATCTTGCTTAGTGATGGCTTGCTCTGACATGTGAAGACAAACCGTTGCTTTGCCTTCCATGACTGGTAGAAATTCAGAAATGAACCGCCAACATTGGAAATTGCTTTTTAATGAAATAAATGAATATTTTCTGTTGGAAATTTCTTTATATTTCGCTCTGCAGAAAATTTTGTAATTTTTTTTTTTTTTGTGCATTTTAAAATTCTCTAATATTTGAGTTAAATTTTTAAAACTATTATTGCGTGTCATGCGTAAGGTTTAAATTTTTCTGTATCCTGTAAATATTTTACATATTTTTTTAAACTTTTTTTGTAATAACATTAGTTATAATGATTTTTTAATAACTTCATTTAAAATTACTTTTTGTAGCTCTCACTGCAAAAATAAATTACTAATGCATTGGAAAGAAATTTTTTATAAGTTTAACATGTAATTTTGCTGATGCATGTAAGGATTTGGTAAAATTAAAAAGAAAAAAAAAATTTCACAGTACAGTGCTCACAAGACTTAAAATATGATATAAAAGTTTTTCTCTCTTCAGTTTTAGACATGTACCGTTGTATATTTTCAGACCCCCCCCCCAAGCGAAAAACATTACACTTTTATTCATATGAAATAATATCTTCAGTTTTATACTTCAACATTATTTTATTTTCACCTTGTAAGTTGTTATCATTTTGCTTCAATTAAAGTTTCTGATTTTTCAAATTTTATTTTCTCACTCATTTCAGGGGTGATTGTGTTCCGGTATTGTACCGGATTTCCGGCATTTTCATGATCGATTTTGGTATTTTCATGTTCGAAAATACCGAAAATAAAATATTTTTAATCATATTCTATCTTCAAACCTCCGGATTTTTTTTTTTTTTTTTTTTGCTTTTCGAATTTTCGATGATTATACCGATAATTATTAATAATATTCATCGAATAAAAATGTTAAGATGCCATTGTAATTGCCACTTTAATAAATTATTTTATTTGCGTCTTTTTTTGATTTTGATGCCTTCATTTTAAACAATACAATCAATTTGCATCGGATATGAAAATCGAATTTTTCTCATTTTTGACGCTTACTACCCTACATTAATTATTATATGTGTATAGTTATAGAATTATGTGTGTTTAAGTAATAGGGGCTCTAGTTTAACCCCCCCCCCCACCACATATTTTCTCTTAAAAACTTTCAGGTATTTTTTTACGAACTCACAATCACCCCTGTACATTTTCTAGTATCAATACTTTTTAGTGAACATTTATGCTTTGTATTTACAAAGAAACAAGAAAAAGAATGCAGATAATTTTGCAATGAGCTATCAAAAATATGAAAAAAATAAAATATGTTCATTAAATACATTGTCATTATCTTTACTTCATAATTTCAGGTGTTAATTTAATTGATTTTAAAGAAAAATATTTGAACATAACAGAGTTTACACTGAAATTTTTTTAAAAATATGTCCTAAAACAGTTTCTTTTTTTTTTTTTTTGTTACTTCCAGCCCTATTATATTCATGTTCAGAATCTAAGTCTTTTAAATAGCGTGTAGATAGAGGCTATTTTGGTAAAAGTCAGAAAAAAGGATAACTGTTTTCTTCTTTTTGAATGCTTAACAAATTATTTTTGATCACTTTTTAGTTACTTTTTTGTCACCTTTTAGTCACCTTTGTTTTAAAATTTGTCACCTTTCTCACCTTTTTCAAAGACCATCAGCAGTCCTCGCCCTGGTTGCGTCCAAGAGCACCGAACTATATTACTCTGACTGCAATAAACAAACATTAAAACGATAGTATGTTTAGTAATGTTTATTGTACTGTAATATTGTAGTAAATATATGTTGTAAATAAATCGTTGTCATATTTTTTATTATTATTATTTTTTTTTCAATTCATTTATTTTAACTATTTATTTATTTTAAATTACAGGTACATTTAAAGAAAATATCAAGTTCCAAAATCACTAAAGAACATACTTTCAGATGAATAATAATAAAAAAAGTAGTATTTAAAATGGAAAATTTTAACTTAAAACTTGAAAAAACCTTAATTTTGAGTAATTTAAGGGAGAAATAAACATAAAATGAGAGAAAAAAAATAATATTTAGCTTTAATTATATACTTTATGCTTCATATTTTTCATCTTGATAATTTAAAAATTTATCTTTCATTGTTTACAAAATACATAGAAAAAAAGTTATTTTTTGAAGAAAATTATGCATTTTAAGCCTCGTTTGGGGTACCTAAATATTGTTTAATTTGGATAAATGATTTTTTGGGACATGTTGAGATCAAGGTGAAGCGTTTTATCAACATGAAATTTTGAATTTCCGAAAAAAGTTTTTTTCGGTTTGGCCTAGTGAAAAGGGGCTAGTTCGCACTTTCGGCACGCACTTCGGTTGCAAGTCGACACGGGTTACCGTTTTTCAAATTGCATGAAGCTTTTTTTACAATTGTTTTGATGTAAAAGGAAAAAAATTAGAGGGTATGCGTTACAAAATTCTGACTTTCGTTTTTTTTTTTTTTTGGGGACACCCTGATACCCCCATTAGTGCCTTTTGACTTGATTTACTTGGTAGTTTTACTTGATCTTTGTCTTAGTACATGTATTGATTTATGTATGTGTTATAAAAAGTTGCACTGCTTACTACATATAGCATTAAAATTAATATGTTCTTTGTAGGAAGTGATCGACACTGTCAAAGGGCTGCGTTGGGGTGATTATGTAGGATCCCCATCGACTGGTACACCAAATCTCGTATGGTGTCGTAAACAGTCAACACCTCTTGGAAGTTTTCTTCCATTGCTTACAAATTATGTTTTTGGTTTGGGTATGAACACTTGTCTGTTGCTCAATCATAGAAAAGGTAATAACTTCTTACTGCATCCACTACCAAAATGTGATTTTAGTTGAGTAAAATTAAATCTATTTTTTCATCACTAAAATGAAAATAAGTTATTTAAGCAATTGCATATTAAAAAAATCTTAAAATACAACCAATAATTAATTAGTAGTTAGTAGGTTTTTAACAAAATCCTTTATTTTGTGTAAGTTATTATTTTGGAAAGTACTTTTACAGCAGCATTATTTTTTGTAGGTGCAAGTATATCAAGTGCTACTTATATTATGTCTGCTGCCTTAATCAGTTGGGGACATGATGATGGTATTGTAAGAATAAAACTTTGTAGGGATCAACCTGTACTCCCTCTTTTGAAAGCTAATAAAATTGATCCTGTGAGTTTTCCTCATTTTTACATGTGTAAAATTAGAGTTTAGTTTATGTAAATTTGATTCTTCCTCCCAATCAGTTTGTTGCTTTATATTTTGTAAGAAGTTAACGCTTTGGATGGATTTATTTTGCTCTAAAATTGCTCATAAAGCCCTATAAAATAACTTATGTGATGCTCAATTAATTTTATAAAATGGACACTCCATTAATATATATATTAATAATGTATCATAAAAGATTAACTGTAGAATTTAAGAGTAAAACTGGTTCCCTATTCTGTAGAGAGAGATTGAAAATCATGTATATATTTTTGTGGTTATAAGGCTGCTGAATTATATAGGTTTTTCTTCATTTTTTTCTTTAAAATATCAGAGTCTATTATTTATGTATCTGAAAATAAAACTCAGATTAATTATATATTTTTCCATATTTAATTAGTGTTTTGGTTTCCTTTCCAGATTTGTCTTTGTGCCTCAGTGCCTGATCGTTGTGAGTTATTTGTCGCTCATTCTTCCGGAATCATATATGTTTATTCACTGGATTTGAATCCAACTGAAGTAAGTGAATTCATTTTCTGAACCTAAAATTTATGTTGGCAGTGCCAATTGTGTAGGAAGTTCTTATAGTGATTTGAAGTTTCTGTAAAAATTGCCTTAGTAGCTTACAAAAATAAATGTTTACACATTTTTTGAAATGAAGTCACATTTTTTTCAACATTTTTGACACCCTGCTCCTCTTTTGTCACAAAGTCACTTTACCATGCCCTCCCCTTTTGTCACCTGACATGCTGTTTTTTATAAACATATTGTTTTCAAAAAATGCATGATGCCACACCTCTTATGACCCCCATCCTCCCCCTTATCAAACTCACAAGCTCGTGGCCCCTCCCCCCTCCTTAAAGGGCAACATCATTTGTGAAATGCCCCTTTCTCATTTATTATTTATCTATTCATTTTAATTTTTGTTTTTGCTCTTTTTTCCATCTAATAAAAATTAACAATTTTATATTTACAGTATATTGTCCATCAAAAACAAAGTGTCCTTCAACTAAATGGTCATTCAGATGCCATTACTGCTATTTACATTTGTAAAGCATTTAGTATTTTTGTAACTGCTTCTGAAGATAAAACAGTCAATCTTTGGGATTTGAACCAGTGAGTATGAACTTACATTGCTTATATGTATTTAAAAAACTCAATTGAAAGTTTCAAACACAGAGTTTTAAAATACCTGATTATGACTGATATATAAGTATTTAAATAAAATTTTAATCAAGCGATTCTTGTGACACTTCTAAAATTTCCTTTGAACCTTTCTTATGTAATCAGAAGATTCTTTTTTTTTTTTTTCAAAAAAGGTTCTTAACTAAAAAAAAGTAAAGTCATGCTTTCTTTGCTTTTTGTATTGTGTATTTTGTTAATGAAAGTACATTTAAATATACTGCTTTCTGTATTCCATTATTGAACTTATCATTTCTAGGTTGTCCTATATTAGATCAATTGTGGATCACTCTGGTCCTGTGAATCACATATGTGTGAGTGATACTCTTGGAGACGTTGTTTCTATCAGTTATTTTAGTGAGTAAATTTCCTACCTTTGTCATCTCAGGTATTTTTTGCAATATGATTTTACTGAATTCATTTTTTATATCTTGAAACAGTTGCATATACAGAAAGAGATCTATGAAGCATATAAACTACACAATTCCGTATGAACTGTATGAACTACACAATTTCTATGAACTAATCCATATTTTTTTTTAATGGAAACATCTTGCCCTTCATTTGAAAAAAAAAAATAGCATTCTCTTAAGGAATTAAGTAAGAGAGTGTGTTTCAAATTTTGCTCTTTATTCATAGCTTTTAAATGAACAAATGCATACAAGTTTTACAAGAAAATAACTCAAGGTTTAAAATAAGTGTTGTGATACCAAATCAAAAAATAATGTGCTAAAAACCATTACCTATAGTCTACAACGTTGAAAAAGCAAGAATTTTAAGAGGTCTGACTCTTTTAATATATCTTCTTTATGCTCTTCCGAGCAGGCTGCTAGCTATGTGGCTGCCGATAAACATTGAGTGTCACTGTTTTTACTAATAAAGTGTGAAGCCCAGCAAAAATGCAAGGCTTACTGGAGAGACACAAGGGCTTACTAAGCGAGACAGTTTGCATACTGTTCGGAAGAGCACAAAGAAAGATATATTAAAGAGCCAGATGTCTTAAAATTCTTTCTCAAAAGTTGCTAGCTCTTAGACTAATAGCACCTATAGTGCTACTTGATTATATTTGTAAATGCTGCTAGCAAGTCACCAGCACAACCTGAACCACAAAATGTTAAGCTACGCAATAATGAAACTACTTTTGATAGGGTAGCTGAATGAAAATATACATTTCTGAATGAAAATACACATTATTAAGTTGCATGATTCTAAACTTTTTAAAAAATAAGTCTAATGTTTAAGTATGTTGACGTATTGCAAATATAATGTAATTGAGTAGTGAAATATAATCTATGGAACACCATAATCTATAAAGCTCACTACATCAAGTCCCAAGGTATGCTTTAGAAAAACCATGTACTATATTTATGATTGTACTGAGTTCCCAGTTGTGTTATTATTAAGTATTCAAAATCTTTTAAAGTATTTTAAAGTGACAAATTAAGCTTGTCAACTTATCACCTCAAATTATTCAATCACAGTTTCAATATTACAGTTAAAATAAAATAAAAGAATTTTCACTTTTACTGATTCAAATACATCAAATTTTACGTATTTACTAGATTTACGTATTTACTAGATTACGTAGATTAGCTTACCGTGGCATGTTGATGCATAACGCCCCCCCCCCTCACGAACTTTTACTTCATTCTGTTGTTATATTATTTGATATAATTTAATGTTCATTAGATTTCAAGAAATACCACGCACGTGGCCGGCGTTGCACGGGCACTTCGTGCCTTGAAAGTAGTGAGGTAAATTTCAAGAAACTACTCCCCGCCAAGGCTCTAAGAGGCGCCTTCGCGCCTTTTCTTTTTTCCTGCATCAAAAAATCATTCGAATTATTGAGATGTTGCATGGGTACTTTGCGCCTTCAAGATGCTGAGGAAAGTTTCAGTAAGTTCGGCTCGCTCAAAGGAAAAAAACAGACATAGATACTCAGTTTTTAATATAAGTTGATGGCTTTTCAACTAATTTATATTTCAGAAAACTACAAGTAGCTGCGATAAAAGTACTATGTAAGTGGATCGCTAATGAGTTTCTGGTTTGATTTAGTTAAGCCTTCATTCAAAATTATCATTATCATTATTATTACTGTTTCATAGCAACCACATTATGTAACAATGGATTTCACATTTAATCATTTATTAGGCCTAATTGCTTTAAATTTGACTACTTATTAATTGATATCTTCGTTCATTGAAATCGTATAGTTATATAAATTAAAACTAATGAAGCCTGAAAAATTACCTATCTATCGGTACCTGGTTCGACTTTCAGTTCATTGGCGTTCAGGAGAAAGAAGCGTGACATAGATATAGTCAGAAAGAAAGAAAGATAGCTAGAAAGATACTTAGTTTTTAGTATAACTAGATTGTTGTAGCATAATAAATCAGCTGATTTATTTCTAACTGACCTCTTGTGAAACCTACAAAGCTAATATTTTGACTGCTACTCCTACTTTCTGAAAATTAAGCAGCACATTACCCAAATTTCTTCTTTTTATATGTTTCATATATTTTTGAAATATTCAAATGTTTCTCAAAATTTTCAGAAGTTTTTAAAATTTCAAATATTTCTCAAAATTTCAATTGTTCATATCCTGTTAATTTCGTTTATTTCAATTTCCACATTTTCCACACATAGAGAGCTAAATTTTACTTTCATATAAATTTGCAATTAATATCTTAATATTCAGCTGCAATAAAAGCACTTGTTAATTGTAAAATTTGAATTTTCCATCTTGCATATATATATATATATATATATATCTATATACATAAAAGACAACTTCTGAAACCGTATGTCCGGAGTAATCTTCCAAACTACTGGACCGATTTTAACCATTTTTGCACCGTTAGATAGCTACAGTAACAGAGAGCAGGATAAGCTATAATTTATTTCTAAAAAGCTTAGTTTAAAAAAGTTATTATGGAAAATATTAAATTTCATTTAATTTCCCCATTAAATAATTAAATTTTCAGTGCATTGTTGCAAAAATTTGGTTGCCATGCAACAACAATATTAATAGTAATCATGGTGAAAATTTTGAACCTAGGCTTCGCTGGAGTAAGTATGAAATTTATTGCTTTCTTAGGATTTTTATATTCATCTATGCCAATAATCGCTAACGTGGTAAATAAAAAGGGAATTGATTTTGGCAACAGTTAGAGAACAGAAAATGTTTATAGTACATAAGATGTTTTCAACAGTGTAGTCACAAGGATATAAACTAATGATGGGACTTATTTTAAGTGTAATGTTTGGAAATACTTGACTCCAGTGCGATTGATTTTACAGGGTGCGACAAAGAAAATTGCTGATTTTAATTGGATGCTAATTAGCAAGGAGTGGTCAGAAAGGAGTGGGAAGAGTCTCATTTTAAAGAGAAGGTCCTGAAGTTTTGTTATCTTATAGTTTAGTTGTCGCCATGCGTTGGACGAAGGAACAACGAGCGTTCGCCGCCGAATCTTACTTTTCAAATAATCTGTCGGTGTTCGCCACTCAACGTGCCTTCCGAACTCGGTTCAAAATTCAGCCCGTTGTTCCCATTCCTGGCTGGGAATCGACTGTTTTGTGAGTGAAAACATTCAGGGAAAGTTGGGGTGTGGCAAAAAGAGGCCCAGGAGGTCAACGGATTCCCAGAATCCTAGAAAACGTCGAAAAAGTGAGGAAGTCTTTTTTGCGCTCTCCCAGGCGTTCGGCCCGTAAACACGTTGCTGCTTTGGGTATTTTTGATTGGACACTGAGACGAATTCTTCACGACGAACTCCAGTTTCATCCCTACAAACTTGATGTGGTTCACAGTTAAGTGATAACGTCTCCTTGAAAGGTGACGTACCGTGGCCAGCCCGCTCCCCCGATTTAACACGCCGTGACTATTTTTATGGGGGTATCGCAAATCGATCGTTTACTACGACAAGCCCCGGACCCTGCAACGCCTGAAGAACAATATCCGGCTTACTATCACCAACATCCCAGTCGATATGCTCGAAAGAGTTCAACAAAACTTCAAATCTAGGGTAGATGAGTGCATCATTAACAGGGGCCGCGATGCTTCCCGATGTAGTTTTTAAATCTAACTAATATAAAAATTCAGAATGGGTCCCATATTTTATAAAAAGTAGTAAACTGATACATGAAGTACTTTTCCCTTAGTTGACTTTTCAAATCTGCAAGTTTCTCCGCCGCACCCTGTACCAAGCTTATAACATTTCCGATTTACCTAAACATTATTTGTAGCTTGCATTTGTATTTGCGGTGTGTAATACAGTTTTTTTAGTTTGTCCAGACAGAAAAAATTACCGTTGCTTACAGAAGTAGCCATTATGTATATAGATATGCACTTTAATGTTGAAAAATTCATGAACGAGTGTCACTAAAACACTATACTCAGCAGAAACCCGGGCAGGGCCGGGTACCCGGCTAGTATATATATATATATATATATATATATATATATATATATATATATATACTGAAAAATAATTTTTCTTTTACAGACAGCCAAAGTTGCATGAAAGTGCATACCATCAATGGTGATATTGTTGGAAGTGTAGATATTACTGAAACAATTACATCAGTTTGTTATTCTTCTGCTCCTGAAGGTATATCTGTTAATGTTATTGCTACAGGCTTCCACAGTGGAATAATATGGTACTTTAAATATTTCATATGCTTTTACCTTTAATTTTGCAAATACAGTGAAGCACTGCTTATATGTTTCTCTTTTATACATTTATCAGCTATACGGTTTTATTATCTGTCCCAGAAGAATCCAGTACATAATAATGCATACTTGTTACATGTTTTTTCCATTTTAATGTTTTTTTCACTGTCTGTTTAAAACTTTTAAACGGTGCTTCACTGTATTTCAGATTTTTTTTCATAACTTTTTCTTATTTATCTTATTAACATATGTAAAAGTAGCACATTACAGTTTCAGAAACATATACCGAAATCTAAATTAGCTTAGTTTTCTTGCATTCATAGGACTCGGTTATTCCTAATGAAAAGGAATTGCAAGTTTTATTACAATTATTTCCTGAACAGTATAATTTTTGTATTCGGCCTTTTACCGTAATGTGAACATAATTTTTCTTGATTTGTTTAAGATAAGTTAGTAAAAAAGAATCTGCATATAACTGAAATACTGTCGTCCCCGCTTAATCGGGTAACGGATAAACGAATACCCCGCTTATACGAATAAAACTCCCTGGAACCGAACATTTCACCATGGACACAATGTTAAGTATCCCCGCTTAAATGAATAATTTCCCCAGATAATTGAATAATATTTGTTAGCTTTTGCAAAAATTTTTGCTGAGAAAAATGTCGATTTAAAGTGTTCCCACAAGACTTTGAGCGAACTAACCACTATTGTGAACTGTTTCAAAAAATAAAAGTGAAAGGCGGAAAAACAAATTTTTTGTAACACAAGTTGTAAGTTACTTTTTTATGATTTTCATACAAACGTACAATATATATATATATATATATATATATATATATATATATATATATATATATATATATATATATATATATATATATATATATATATATATATATATATATATATATATCAGAGACATGCCGTCTGGGTAGGCAAGGTAGGCAGTACCTACCCATGAAGAAAACATACCGAATTTTTAATTTCATTAAATGACATATAATGAGCTGATTTGGAAATATAAAGGCATTAAACAGCGAATATATCAGAAAAAAAACACGGAAATGTTCATTTTTCTTCCTTAAAAAGCACCGACTACGGCTGCTTTTCAACCACTGTATCTATACTATGCGTAGTAGTAGGAAGTGCACGTGCCCCGCACTTTTCTCCCCTAATGTTCAAAAAGCGGCGACGAAAGGCTGTCCGAAAAGTGCCTTATCGGTTTCTTCTGTTCTCCGCCGAAACTTGCCTGTGGAGTCTGTGGCGTTTCTACGGTCTTGATGCCGTCTTTTGAACAGGACTGTTGAATGCTTACAGTTTGCTAATCTCCATCGTCGTGTTTTCTTTTCATCAAATTTTCAACTGTTTTAGGTTTTTTTGTATCCCTCATTTTCGTAGGATTAAGTTGTAACTGTATCCCATATGGACATGAGATATATAAATTTAAAACAGATATACAGGCGAATATTAATGCATATATGTATATAATTATGTATTGTAAGTAAACATCTTTCATATTCATATTATTTTATTGCTTTTTACATTTTATGCGTTTTTAAAGATCTATATTATTCCATAAATCTTCGCATCTGCCTACCCTAAGCATTCATTGACGGCACGTGCCTGATATATATATATATATTATATGTATAATATATATATATATATATATATTCAATTATTAAACTATTTTGTTCTTTACTTTGCTTTCTTTTAAATCTTTTTACCAATACCATCAATTATTTTCTTTACATAACTATTACTTTGTAATAATTACGTTTTGAGAAAAAAGTTGTTAAATTGAAAAGGTGAAAAAAATGTTCCCCGCTTAATCGAATAAAATTTCCTGGAACCGACAGTATTCGTTTAAGCAGGGCCGACATTATAGTGTTACTGATTTTCCACTTAATAACATATTGAAAAAATGTTTTGTCATGTTTTCTACTTGAATTTAACAATGATGACAAAAAGCTAACTGTTGAAAGTACGTTATTAAAAATAGGAACAATTGTATACCCAATCTTTTATCAGAGTTTCTGCCTCAGCTTATAAGCATAAGTCATGGTAGTATTTAATTATAATTAATCATGCTCTTGTATGATGACTAAAAATTCAATACTCTCAATAGATTATTAAAGTAGTAAATTAAATACTTATTACTGTATTGTCTGTTCTGATTTTTTTTTTTTTTTTCAAAATGTGTTTTCAAATTCTGTTTCTCCGCACTGATTATTAAAACTACTACATTTGTAAAAAGCACTGCTTTTTTGAATTTTTCTCTTACATCTCTTTTTTATTGAAATTATAACTATCTGCATTATAAAATAGTTTTTCTTAATAGTCTTTGGAGCTCATGGGATCTAAAACCTGTTCGAGAAATTACCTGTGAGAAATTTTACCTTCCCATTAAATGGTGAGTTTGTTACTAAATTTGTACTCAAAGAGGTTTTGTTTCTAAAACTTTCATTTCCCCCCCATTAAATTGAAGCAGTAGTAAGTATTACTAATGCAAAAATTATTCTTGGAGAGTTTTATTATTTGAGTAACTAAAACTTTTGATGCAATTATAATTTACTTGTGACAAAGGAAAGAAGATGACTATCTCAAATTGCTTTTGGAATAAATATTTTAACTGAGGTGGTACCTTATTATATTATAAATGATATATATATATATATACATACAGGGTGGTCCTAAACTCATGGTACAAACTTTTAGGGTAGGTCAAGGGCATTGTAACAATGACTTTTTGTATAGGAATGTATAGTCGCAAGTGACGTGGTGAGGCGTAAACAGGGGAAATGACAGCCGAAAGGAAAAACAAAGATTTTATTCAAAGCGTTGTTGACAATTGTCATATTTACATTAAGTGTTCAAAATTGCGTCCACCAGTAGCGATACATGCTTGACAGCGTCGGTGGAGCGATTGGCGTACACGTTCAAAGATGCCTGGCATTTCACGCACACTTGCAGCAGCTACAGATATGCGAGCGACGAGATCCTCATCTGAGTCAACTGGAGTCTCATAAACAAGATTCTTTAAATGTCCCCAGAAAAAGTAATCGAGGCTCGATAAATCGGGAGATCGGGGCGGCCAAGGGACTGGTCCACCACGCCCAATCCATTGAGCACCAAACGTGGTATTCAGATAATTCCGAACATTAATGCTGAAGTGTGCTGGCGCCCCATCGTGCTGAAACCACATGCGGTTACGAATGGCGATCGGAACATCATGCAGCAGTTGTGGTAACACTTCCTTCAGAAAAATAAGATAGCTTTCGCCACTTAGTCGCGTGGGTAGCAAGTATGGGCCAATCAAAAAGTCGTGCACAATACCAGCCCACACATTAATACAGAAACGTTGTTGAAACGCATGTGGACGCGTTGCATGTGGATTATCGGTTGCCCACACATGGGAATTGTGCGCATTAAAGACACCCTCGCGTGAAAATGTGGCTTCATCTGTAAATAGCACATGATCTACGAAATCCGGCTGCAATGCGCATTTCTGCATCATCCACTGGCAGAAGTTCACGCGGAGAGGATAATCTGCGGGATTCAATGCTTGTACTTTCTGAAAATGGAAGGGGTGTAAGCGATTTTCGCTTAACACTCTGCCTACAGTCTGATGACTCACACCTACGTTATGTGCAACAGTTCTTGTGCTTGACTCTGGTCTATCAGCCACAATGTTCAAGATGGTTTCTTCCAGCCTTGGAGTGCGTACAGCTCTTAATCGACCAGTGTCATGTCTGTTGACGCCGAAGCCACCTGTTTCACAAAGTTGACGATGCAACCGTTGAAAAATTCTGTGATCCGGCATTCGGCGATCAGGATACTCCTCGCGATACATTCGTAACGCAGCTCTGCCGTTACCATTTGCACGACCGTACATGTAATGCATGTCTGCTTTTTCTGAATTCGTGAAGTCACCCATCTTCTACGGCAGCACAATTGAGAATGGCGCTTTTCCTCATTGCGATGCATCATATTCAACAGCGGCTGGACATCTACTGCCCTCTACTGGCAATGATACCAACTGATCCCTCCATTTTTCTTTCCTTTTATTTCTCTTGTTTACGACTCACCGCGTCACTTGCGACTATACATTCCTATACAAAAAGTCATTGTTACAATGCCCTTGACCTACCCTAAAAGTTTGTACCATGAGTTTAGGACCACCCTGTATATAAAATCAAAGTTTGATGACGTCATGGGTTATGGGTCAAATGCTCTTCTGGAAAATTTACTCAACGTACAATAATGAAAATTGGTACAAAATTAGTCCGCATACTGGTCGTCCGCACCTCGTTTGCAGAATTTTTAAATTCGTCCTAGATTTCTTAAAATTTAATTAAAACTATATGATTCACAGCACATTCCTCCATTTTTTTTGCACTATATGTCACATTACTTAGGAATGGCTAGAGTCTTAAGAGTCATATCTTAAGAACAAGATATATTCACGCGACGATTAATATTATTGAAATGCATTAAGCTGGTGGATGCTGATGTCGGATGACGTTTAAGTATAGATGCTGATTGAAAAGTTATTACTGTATATTCCTTACGGTATTTTTACTAATACATAACACTACAAAGGAGTTTTTGAGATTGAAGTGAAGGCAAATTGCCTGTTTCTTTTCATATGCTATTATTTCGTTTTCAAAGTTAGTAATCCCATTTATTTTTTAGCTTCATTTTTGATCTTTACTGGGTTTATTTTGTTTTATTTATTGTTGCCTTATTTCTTCAAAGTCACATTAAAACTACCTATCTGTCTTCTGCCAATGCCATGAATTATTTTGTCTCTTTAATTTAGCCGAAGCAAGGATTGAAACAAGACTAAAATTCAGTGGCTTCCATAGCGCCCCTGCGGCCCCCTCGGTGCGGGGGGGGGGGGGCGCCAGAGGTATGGAGGTGCACTCTGAAAAAATAACACAAAAACATTTTTTCCCCGTATTCAATGTCACTTCCAGGTGTTCCGAATGAAATCTGCATCGATACGTCACATATGATGCATAACGTAATGATTTCACCACCCTCCCCGCCTTCTCCTGCATAACATATGCCCCCTGTCCACCTCTAATTGAGCTCCTATGATCAAGGGCGCTTGAACTCAGTTTTTGGGAGGGGGCGAATTCAATTTAACGAATGAAACTAGAATTTCACCGAATAATAAAATATTGTACAAGGCAGTAAGTTGGCGGCCTGGCTTAAGGGTGGCAACTTACTTGCTTAATATGCACTAATGCCTCAATCTGCTGAGAAGAGACGGCATTAGTATTAGTGTTTTCACGAAACTGAAGAGACATTAGGCTTTATTTTAAAAAATGCTTCCTTCTTATTCAGTCTCGAAATTTGCCAGATAATTTGAAAAAAAAATTCCAAATTAAGAACCTTGTTGAGAAGTCACAATAACCAATGTTTTATGCCATTTTGGATTAAAAAGGGGGACGATGACTGTGCTATTATAGCAAACTTGCTATTGCCGCCACCATGTCTGCTTTAAATATGCAATCACGGCAGACCTACAGAGCTCAAAATCGAACTCTTTTCCTTGTCTATTCTATTCCAATATACTTTTCTCCTCCATTCCCCACCACTTAGCTTAAAGCCTTAGGTTTATTCCAATATTCTGACCTAATTAGGTTATTTTTTGTCTTAATAAATCAGGACTTCAAGTTCGGCCAACAGTGCAGCATAGCTGGTAACAAAGCCAATAGGATTCTTGGGTTTATTAATAGATCTATTTCAAACAAATCTAAAAAGGTTCTTCTGCCTCTTTTTAGAAGTTTGGTAAGACCTCATTTGGAGTATGCTGTTCAGTTTTGGTCTCCTTATCTGAAAAAAGATATTAATGTATTAGAAAGGTTACAAAGAAGGGCTACAAGGTTAGTAAACGGATTTTCTAATCTAGACTATGATTCCAGACTTAGAATGCTTAATATGTATAGTCTTGAGCAAAGGAGAACCAGAGGGGCCACCACGGGCAAAGCCGTGGCGGGTAACTCTAGTATATAACATAAGGTACTATTGTATGTATGTATATATATAATAGTAGGATTCTGGGGGGGGGGGGGGGGAGCGTGTAAACTGTCAGCTGACCCATCCCCTGTGATGAAAAAAACATTTTATAAGTTACACAACCATTATCAATCTTGCTCTGGATGAAACAAAAATTTTATCCATGCATTTTGTTTGAAAAATGCTAAATTTTATTTAATAATTTTATTGGAGAATTTTGTTCTTAAGACTTTTTTTATTCCAATATTGATTAGATCTAGAGAATTTATAAATTGCTAATTTATTGTTTTCCTGATAATAATTTTGGCACCAAAATAAATAAATGATTATTCTAACAGAATACATTATAAAAATATTACTTACTGTGCAATAACACTGTATGATATTTAAAGAAGGTTTAAGTTTTGCATGATTTGTCTTCACTTAACTGATAAGGTCTAAAACTAGCACACTAAAACTTGCCCCCCCCCCCCCCCCTCCGACACACACACACAATTCTCAAAACAGCTTCTGTATAAATACTTCTTCAGGCTTTCACGGCCGGCGTCAATATGAAGAGGTATTTCCGGGCTTATAGGCCGTGGTCGATGAGAAAAATGAGTCCCAAACGTTTCGTCAGACACTGCGGTCGACATCATCAGTGAGTAGTTTGCTGAGACTGATACGCTAGCTTCGGCCGCTCGGGTATTTAAGCAAACTGCTGATGGCGTGTTGGCTCCTGATTGGTTGCTGTTTCTTTGGCCTCTGGAGCGTTCTGGATTCTGGATGGATTTTCCGGAATGGGTGAGCGTTATGGCGAGCGGATCTAAGGACGGAATGCCATATTTTCGGTAAATTGAAGTTCTCTTCTTTTCTATTGAAGTTACGCGGATGCTTGAAAATTTCTATTGCTTCGCGATGAAGACGGGCATAGTAATGGGATGTTGTGGCCAGGATTTCTGTGTCTTTAAATTTAATGTTGTGGACTCCTTCCTGTTGGCTGTGTTCGGCCACTGCTGACTTCTCATAGTGTCCTAACCGGCAATGACGTTCGTGCTCGGAAATTCCGCCAAAAAGAAGCCCGAGGTTTGGTTCCGTTACGTTGATGACACTTTCGCAGTGTGGCGCCACGGTGAAGAAGACCTGCATTTGTTTCTTCAACACTTGAACAACATTCATCCCAACATACAGTTTACCATGGAGAAAGAGAATAACAGTCAGCTTCCTTTCCTTGACGTGCTTGTGACGAAAAAGGAAGACAGGACACTTGGTCACCAGGTGTATCGGAAGCCCACCCACACGGACCGATATCTTCAAAAAGACTCCAACCACCACCCGAGACAAAAAATGGCGGTAATCAAAACTCTTGCTCGGCGAGCAGAAAGAATCTGCGAGACAACAAAATTAAAGGAGGAACAGAAACATCTGGAACAAGCTTTTCAAGCGAACGGGTTTACAGTACAGGAAATTAGAAGAGCCCTTCACCCCAGGAGGACCCAAAATAATGTACAGGATACTACACCAGTTGAGCCATTAGGAAAAGTTTTCCTGCCGTACCTGCACAGGATTACAGACCTGCTCGGGAAACTCCTGGAGAAACACAACGTCAAGACTGTTTTCACTCCCACCAACCAACTAAGGAACTACTATCGCCCGGTGAAGGACCCCCGTGACCCCTTCTCTGCGTCAGGAGTCTACAAAATTCCGTGCTCGTGCGGATCCGTTTATGTTGGAACCACGAAGCGCAGTATCAGGACACGCCTTTCCGAGCACGAACGTCATTGCCGGTTAGGACACTA